>JARVGV010000645.1:2170417-2184297 GCA_031762435.1 Hypsolebias longignatus | reverse complement strand
AGGTGTTTCCTAACATTCAGAGTTAGACATGATCTGTTTCTGAAAAAGAAACCCAGTTTAACTTTCAGTTTCTTTACCAAATTTTCGATTAAAGGAGAGATGCAAAAATCGATCAAGATACCCAAATATTTGTAGGAAACAACAAACTTAGTAGGAACACCATTCGAAAATAAAAAAATCGAATGAAGGACTGCTGGGACTGACCCCATTTGAAAACAATATCTCTTTGGTTTTGTCGGCGTTAGAACAAGTTTGAGATGGAACAAATCTGACTGGATGTCAAAAGCAGATTGCAAAAGCTGGAGAACCTTATAGCAACTGTTTTAGCTTGACAACAAACAACAGTATCATCAGCATAGAAATGTAAGGATGCATCAGGGATGATCTGACCTACATTACCCATGAAGATTATGAAGAGATTATGAAGAGGGAGGGTCTTAAGACTGAGCCTTGTGGTACACCATTGTTAACTGTTAAATAATTAGAAGTACTGTTATGTTGAACACATTGTTTCCGATCTGCGAGATAAATGAACCAACCAAAGGTGTTATCAAAGAAACCAATTTCTGAGAACTTTTGACACAAGATGTTATGATCCACAGTGTCCAAAGCTTTAGGCAGGTCTAAAAAAAAATGTACAGCACAATAATCAACATTCGAATGAAGAATTTGTACAATCCTAAGGCTTAAATAAGCTACAAAATTTTATTTGTAAGCACAAAAAATAAATATTTGTTTTTGATTTAAATTCAATTACTTTTTTCTAAATTTTATCAAGCACATAATCTTGCCTTTTATTTTGGCCAATTTAAAAACAAAATATATCATATGTAGAAAAAAAATGCAGATTTGACAAGAAAACTCTATGGATAACTTTCCTTTGAGCATATTAGAATCCACATATAGCAACAGGAGAGAGTGATCAAGGAGGGTTTCACATTTATTTACTAAAACTCAAAATACTTCAGTTCTGAGTCCATAAAAGAGGTCAACAGAACAACATTTAACTATTTTGCAAACATTAAAAAACTAAAAACCAACTGACCCACTGACTGAGACAGGACAGGCACTTAGTATAAAGTGGCTGACCAAACCATTCTGACACACTGGGGGGGGGGATAATTTAAATTTACAAAATTACAATTAACATTAGCAACAAAACGTAAGTGATCAATTAGTGCTAAAAAACTACAAAATAAATGAACAACACATTTTATTTAGACTAAACTGTAAAATCAAATTAAAATATTTAATTTCTCCCTCTGCTGACATGCAACATGGTGCAGCCCAGTTAGACTGATCTGTAGATGTGATGCAGCTGAGTTGTTTTCAGGGAGGGGTAGGACAACCAGCAACATCTCCACAGGAACCAGCAACTCAAAGAAACAAAAGATAAATCATTGCAAACGACAAATAAACTGTAACAAGCATGAAAAAACATAACTGAATGTCTGCACACCAAATAGTGAACAACTGTATTAAATGTTGCTAAATGGTAAAAATAAACTACATAAATTATAAATGCTCAGTTATTGAATTTAGGTTATCTAAACGTGTGCATGTTTATAATCATCATCAAACACAAGATCTCAAATTATCACCTCAACCTTTGTTTACTGTGCAGCTGCAGGTGCTGCATTAACACAGGGCAGCACAGAGGCTTAGTGGATAGCACTGTTGCTCACAGCAAGACGGCCATGGGTTCAATCCCCAGGTTGGATCTCTTTGTGTGTTTGCATGTTCTCTCCGTGCTACATGGGTTTTCTCCGGGTACTCCGGTTTCCTCTCACAGACCAAAAACACGCGTGTTAGACTGCCTTCAGGTCCAGGTCTTCTGTGGAAAAGAGATCTGTGACCTCAGTGGAATTTGCCTGGTTAAATGAAGGTAAATACAAAATTGATCATTTCTGTAAAGGGAGATGTGGGCAAACTTAAAGGTAAAGATTCAAATCAGCTAAATAAATAAATAAATAAGTGTTCAAAGAAGCAGCAGGTTGGAAATGTCTAGTCTTCAGAGAAAAATATCAACCTGTGAAGCTGCACTCAAACTTTCGTACCTTATTGTTGACAGTTTTTATGAGTCTAATGCACTTTGTGATATATAGCATAATAACCCTGCCTATGACTTTAGGGGCTTACTCTTAATATTGGCTGCCGAGTGGATCATGCATAATTATTGTAATGAGACCAAATTTCCATACAACAGAGAAATAAGTTCATTACTCTGTTACATTGGTGAAGTTACCAAAAGATATTGATGGTTTTATTAAGCAAGAATTGAGTTTTAGCCATAAACAAAATTAGGCCAACATGCAGACTGCTAAATGCAATAATAATTACATCAGTTTTATTGAAAATGTTATCAGAATGGCCGCTGCTGCTTTGTATTCATTGCTTTGAAAAACAGGTAATGTTTCACCTCAAGGATACCTTTGGCTTCCTGACATTAACGGGCGTACTGAAATTTGTACATTTGACAATCATTACTCTCCTCATTGCTGCAAAGCTGCAGGAACAAATCCTAATTTTTTCAACTCATCAATGCCAGGCTTCTGTTTTATATTAGCCAGACAGCCAAGGCCAAACAAGAGAGGAGCAACAGCATCTAGAACAAGTTCTCTTGGAGCACTTTTTTTGTTTATTTATTTATTTATTTATTTTATTGTGTTTTATTTTTCTCCCCCATGACTCTTCTAGGCAGTTTCATATGGAGTTTCAAGCTGGACATTTTTCATTCAGCCTTTATTTCTACAGGTTAGTCTCAATGAGCCTCGAGGACTCATTTACAAGAGAGCCCTGCTTTTAACAAAGAATGATGACGTCAGTAGACAACAATGACAACAATAGACAGTCATAAAAGAAAACATGTAAATAGGGAAACATAAAGGAAAGAAACTTATCCACTCTTGGCCACGCCCACTTCTCTGCTGCAGAACGAAGATCAATAGAGGAGGAAGGAGGAGCTGCAGGAGAAAGTTTCTCCTGCAGTGTGGGTTGCACACAGGTGCTGCAGGTGCTCAATAATTTAAAATACAGTAATTAATTTTAAATATAAAATTCCATGCTGATCGTGTGGCTCATCCATCAATCAATCAATTGTGTGTTATGTCCAATCTTAAATTGAAAAACCGCGATGAGCGAGTCCACGAAAAACAAACTGCAAAGTAGTGAGGAACTACTGTACTACTAGTACTAATACAGTACTATTACTCCATCCATCCATTATCTTCCACTTGTTCCAAAGTCGGGTTGCAGGTGCAGCAGCTTGAGCAAGGCGGCCCAGAAATCTTGTTCCACAGCCACCTACTCTGGTTCTTCTGGGAGGACCCCAAGGCGTTCCCAGGCCAACCGAGAGACCAGCGTGTCCTGGGTCTTCCCCCTGGTCTCCTCCCAGTTGGACATGACCAAAGCACCTCCTGAGAGAGGCGCCCAGGAGGCTCACCAGATGCCTGAACCACCTAAACTGGCTTATTTCAATGTGTAGGAGCAGCAGTTCTACTCCAAGTTTCTCCCAGATAACTGAACTTCTCAAACTATCTCTAAAGGAGAGTCCAGTTACCTTCTTCTTCTTTTGGCTATTCCCTCTTCAGGAGTTGCCCTAGCAAGTCATCCTCATTCATCTAGCTCTGTACATCCTCTATCTTCACTCCAACTATCTCCATGTCCTCTCACACTGCATCCATATATCTCCTCTTTGGTCTTTCTCTTTGTCTTAGCTGGAGAGTCTAGCTACCCTGTGGAGAAAACTCATTTCAACCGCTTGTATCCACAATCTCATTCTTTCGTCACTATCCAGAGCTCATGACCCCAGGTGAGGGTAGAAACGTAGACTGACCAGTAAACAGAAACCCTTGCCTTACAGTTCAGCTCCCTCTTCACCACAATGGACCGGCACAGAGTCTGTAATACTGCAGATTCTGCACCAATCCGTCTGTCAAACTCACGCTCCATTCTTCCCTCACTCGTGAACAAAGCCCAGAGATACTTGAACTCCTCCACTGGAGGCAAAACCTCACCCTCGACCTGAAGAGGACAATCCACCCTTTTCCTGTTGAGGACCATGACCTCCTATTTGGAGGTGTTGATTCTCATCCCAACTGCTTCACATTTGGCTGATAAGCGTTCCAGGGAGAGCTGGAGATCATGGCACAATGACGCCAAGAGGACCACATCATCTACAAAGAGCAGAAATGGGAATCTTGAGGCCACCGAAATAGAATTCCTCTGACCTCTGGCTGCACTGAGAAATTCTGTCCGTAGAAGTTATGAACAGAATCAGTGAGAAGGGGCAGCCCTGGCGGAGTCCAACTCTCACCCTGAAGGGGTCCGATCTTACTACTGCCAATGCAAACCAAACTCTTGCACCGCTTGTATAGGGACTGAACAGCCCGTAGCAACGGGCCCACAATCCCATACTCTTGGAGCATCCCCTCTACAGTGTACCTCAAGGAACTTGGTCAAAGCTTTCTCCAAGTTCACAAAGCATATGTACACTGGATGGGCAAAATCTCACAACCCCTCGAGGACCCTGGTGAGGGTAAAGAGCTGGTCCATTATTCCATGACTAGGACAGAACCTGCATTGTTCCTCCTGGATCTGAGGTTCGACCAATGATTGGACTCGCTTCTCCAGTACCCCTGAATAAACCTTACCAGGGAGGCTAAGGAGAGTTATGCTGCTTTAACTGTAGCACAACCTCTAGTCCCCCTTTTTGAAGAGGGGAACCACCACCCCAGTCTGCCAATCCAGTGGCACTGCCCCCGATGTCCATGCAATGTTGCAAATACATGTCAACCAAGCCAGCCCAACATCCAGAGCCTTAAGGAAATCATGGTGAATCTCATCCACCCTTGGAGCCCTGCCCTCGCACAGCTTTTTAACTACCTCATTGACCTCAGCCACAGTTATGGACAGACCAGCCTCGAAGTCCACGACACAGCTTCCTCCATGGACGATGTGCCAACTGATAATTCCACTGGTCCTTGTTGGCTGACAGCCTCCCTAACCCAGTGTGTCCACCACAGAATTCAAGGATGTAACCATGAGAAGCATCGACAATCTTGCATTCACAGCTCAAGGCAGCTATGTCAACAATTGAGTTGCAGAATATGGCCCACTCAGACTCAATGTCCCCCGCCTCAGCTGGGATGCGGTTAAAGTTCTCCAGGAGGTGTGCGTTGAAGAGCTTTCTGACCGTTTCTTCTGCCAAGCATTTCCAGCAAACCCTCACTACATGTTTGGGTCTACTGGGTCTGTCTGGCATCTTCCCCTGCCATCTGACCCAACTTATTTCCAGGTGGTGATCAGTTGACAGCTCAGCTCCTCTTCACCTGAATGTCCAAAGCAAATGTCCACAAATCATATGACGTCAAACACTGATCTAGGACCTAGGGCATCCTGGGGCCAAGTACACTTGGGCACCTTTATGTTCGAACATGTTGTTTGTGATACTAGTAAGGAAGTCCAACAACAGAACACCGCTCAGGTTCAGATCAGAGAGGCTGATCTGGACATATCCATGTGGGCATTGAAGTCCCCAGCAGAATGAAGGAGTCCCTAGCTGGAGCACCCCCGCCAAGGACTCCAAGAAGGTTGGATACTCCGAACTGCTGTTCTGCGTGTAGGCACAAACAACAGTCAGAGCCCGCCCCCCACCCTAAGTTGCAGGGAAGCTACCCCCTCATCCACAAGGGAAAACTCCAACACACAGGCATCAAGTTGGGGGAGTTAAGAGTAGACCCACACCAGCTCAGCGTCTCTCCCCATGGGCAACTCCAGAGTGGAATAAAGTTTAGCCCCTCTCAAGGAGATGGGTTCCTATACTAATATTAATAATAATATTCATTTACAGTACATCTCATCTAAATTGTGTAGTTTCTACAGTTCATATTTCTTATTTCCTCATTCACACAAACACCCATAAAGCACTTTTATTCTATTGTATACAATTTGCTTATTATCAGAAATACAGTACTGTTAGCTTGTTTTGTTTTTTATAACTGTTTGGCAGCAGTAATTTGTATTTCATATTGTCTCACATCAAACTACTGCCAGTCAACTGTATTGTTAGCTACAAATGGCATTAGAAAAAATAAAAGAAAACCAAGTTTATCAAGCCCCGTTTCTTTCTGTTTTCCTTTTTGTTACTTTCTTAACACAGGCTCAATCAGCCGGCTGAAATAATTATTTGGAATTATCGATTGTGCTCCTCCACAGAACTGAGTACAACTCCTTTTTTTTTTTAACAAGTTGGTGAAAATTAGCAACAAGTCCTGCACCAAAAACCAGACCTGCTGTTTTACGTTCACCTTGCAGATTTGACACTTGTTGGACACTTTAATATGGCACATTCAAAACACTGAAATTCAAAGATGTCAGCAATTCTGAGTGAAATAAAAGAAAAGAAAAAGTCCTTTAGAATGCAAGGTGCACAATATGATAGTTGGAAATTTGGAAAGCAATGTCTCGCAAATATAATTGACAGTTTTAAGCATATTTGGGCACTTAAAACAAATTTGAGGTATTTCAAAAACCTTTAAAAAAAATCACATTTAATTTAAGCATTATTGAAGGATTTGAAGCACCAATAGGTTGTAAACCCCATTAAAAAAATCAAAGTGCCCCTGACACAAACATTTGAGTGCAATAAATGGTGAAACACTTGCACATCATGCAATTAAAAAAGCGCGTTTCCTTTCATTGATTCTGAAACTGTGGTCCATGTTTCCATTAAACAAATTATCTCTGCTCATTCACTCCAAGGTTACCATCTCTCTGTGGCTGGCTGTACTCTCCAGCTGTCCACAGAGGACTGCCTCAGTGCATCCTCTACATCAGCTGATTATGCTATCTTTCAAGCCCAGCTGTCACCGCCCGTTTAAACCTTTGTCAAGTCCTGCATGCATTGCAGCCCACAGCAAACCACATAATTGCACTTTTATACTCCAGCACCTGAACATATACCTTGTGAAAAACATAGAAGCAAGACTGTTGCAGGCAAAGAATAAAACGTGGAAGTTGTTGCGCTGGTGAAAGAAAAGGTTGTATTCCTGTTGATGAACACTGGCAAGAATGACGAGAAAGACGTTTGTTTTTGTCGCGGTTACAGCAGGCTTAAAGGAGGAGAAACAGATGCCAGCGGGGGGTTTTATTTTTATTTTTGGGGTGTGGATGGGGTGTTCTCGTTGCCAAGGCGCAAACAGGGTGCTGGCAGCTACAAAGATTCAATTATAAAAAGTACAAAAAATAATTAGAAAAATAATAGCACTTGAAAAAAAAAATGCCCCTCCAGAAATTGAGCATAACAATAAATCCGTTAATTAGCTCATTAATATTCAATTGGGGTCAGTGGACTTAATGGAACCTTTTTCATGGGCCAAGAAAATGTTTAACACTCGGTTTTTCCTGTGCCTGTTCTCATTATCAACTATGCACAGGCAGGCCTTATCAGTCCTCCAGATGGCAAGGAACAATGCAGCGCCATTATCGTCTTACAGCAGCATGTGTGCCTTGTAACCGGTGTGTGCCTGGGACAGTGAAGTATAGATACTGAGGCATTTAGTGTAATTGATATGTGGTATATATCGTATTGTTTAGGCCTGTTTGTTTGCTCTGCTGGTATTCAAGGCGAGAGGAGAGGCAAAGATTGATTTTCACCGCAGCCACTCCCGCACTCACTACAGGTCACAGATAACTTGTCAACGCAGTTTTTTGGGCTGGTGTAAAATGCATCAAGGCTAAACTCTCTCGGGCATTGTGGAGGAGAGGGGAGTTTCATCTTTGCAAACACAAGCCCTCTTGCTGTCGTTACCTTGTGCATGAGACAGATGTTTTATTCAACATGAGCATGGCATGGAAAAATATCCAAGCAGAAAGACTTTTTTTATTATTATTATTTTGCATTACAAGGTTTTCAATTGAAATTACTGGTTTGGAAAGCACAAATAATATACAGATTTATTGATATGCTTATTTTTTGACAGTTCAGTAATTTGTGCCCAGTTTTTTTTACCTCTATGAAACAAACATAAAATCTCAAAAAAGAATGTATTATTGCAAGTTTATTCATTGGTTGCCAGTATGCATTCAGAAAGCTGATGAGGACATTTTGATTGATCAGGACGGGGCTCATGGAGGACGCTTCATTGTCTAATGTCTGTTGTTTTGTTTGTTAGCTGTGACAGCTGCATGCACCGTGAGGTAGCTAGCATTTGGGTAATTAGCATATTCACACAGACACACATTACTTCAACTATTTCTTAATCACTGCAGCTATATTTATTAAGTCATTAATGTGCGCTGCAGTTTCTTTGCATGAATAAAACCTTTGCATCTTGTCAACAACGAGAAATAAAGCAGGGAGAAAACAGAGCAAGTTCAACTCTCAGTAAACGGTTCTGTGCTGCGTTCAGTGTCATTACAAAACACAAAGCTGAGCTTAAAGTCAAAAGAGAACAAGAAACATTCAGTGTTATAACATACAACAAATAGGAATGAGCTTATTGGTCAGTGGTTTTGGCCCAGTGGAAGGGAGGTCGTCCCCCAGTACAGGATGTGGATCTGGGGTTTGATGCCCAGTGTGTGCATGTGTGTGTGTGGGTGTGTGTTTGGGGGGTTAGGGCTATAAAAGTGTTGAACATTTTATTTTAAGGTTTTAGTATTGTTTTGTTAGAAATGAACTCCATTTTCACTTTTCTAAAATTACACAAAATGTAACAAGCAACAAATATGTTTTTCCTGTATTTTTATGTTTTGTGTTAAAATAATCTAAAATGTGTGTTATACAAAAGTGTTCTTGAAAGACTAATCATTCTTTAAATCATTATTATTGTTTTTTTTTTAATAAAATAAAATTCTCTGGCTTAATACACAGAGGTGCACAAGAAATTATACATTTTTATACAGTATGTTGGTACAAAGATCTGAAGCCCGTGTGTCAAACTTAAGGCCTGTGGGCCAAATCTGGCCCTTGTAAACAACTTGTCTGGCCTAAGATATTTTAAATGTCTAATATATTTTTACCATTTCTCACTTTGCTTGAAAAAACTATTAAATATTTAATTTGGTGCAGACCTCTCATGACGGTTTCATAACGTTGAAGCGAGAAAAAAGGTTGGATTTTTCAGTAATCTTTAATTTTGATGTGGAAAAAGCAGCGTCAAATGAGACTAACTAAACTCTTGTTGATGAACCTGCACCCAAAATATGTCAGCTCCCTGAGTGGACTTAATATATTGACTGTAATTGGCTCTTGGCTTGAATCAAGTTTTAAATTTGTTCTCTTTTGTAACAAAGTCTGACTCCCCTGATCTGAAGGGATTTTATTCAATGAGGTTTTTAAGTGTTTTGCATTTTGCTGATTCAAAGAGCAACCAGAAAAACTAACAGTTATTCATCACTCAAATTTAGAAAAATTGTTCACACCATGTCACTCTTGTGTGAAACACTGGTTTCCATCTTCTCTATTTTTCAGACTAAATAAAATTTGTATTTCTGCTCCTGTTTTGTGCACAGAAGCCCGTCGTTGCATCCTGCCACTAATCAGCTGTGTATTAATTATTCCTCCAATCATTTCCAAAAACAACAAACACAAACAGAAAAATAACTTTTCAGAAAGTGAAGACACTGTGTCATTTTTAGGAGATCACAGCTGCATCGTAAATTAAAAAAAGAGGGAACTATTATAATGAAAATACAGAGAAGGTAGAAACATTGTTAATGAGGCCAGTTGTTACAATTTTTTTGTTACAATTTTTTTTATCTTTACTTTATTGAATTTATTTGGCTGAATTCAGAAGATGAGCCGTGACTTTGTCATTTTCCATTTACTCGCTTCATTTCAAGCATCCATTAATATCTACAATAGTAAATGTCAGCCTTTTGAAATCTACCATTTTCAGACTCATCTAGGGTTTGTCTTAAATAAGATAAGGGTTAAAAAATGCTTGAAAATAGTTGAAACCTCTCTAGCTCAATAAACTAACTGATTATTTTAATCAGTCAGTTTGCAGAAATCACTTCACGACATCTTTAGAAATGTTTAAATAGATAAAACAGACATTATTGTTCGCATCTCATTTTAGCAGACAAGAAAAATGATTTGTGTGTTTGCTGTGGGGGCCATCTTGAATTTTGTTAATTCCAAAAGGTAATTATTCGTAGTTGCGAATCCAGCGAACATTTCCTGAAACATTCATCAAAATCTATCCAATGTTTCATGAATTACATTGAAAACTAAATTCAGATCAAATAGAAAAAGTGAAAATGTTACGACTTGTTGGTGTTCAGAATGTGTTGGCGGGCTGACACTAACGCATCAAATGAACCGAGGTACAGACGTCCTGATGCATGTTCAACAAACCAGGTGGAACAATGTGACCGAGACGTTTTTGTGTTTTTGAAAGTCACCTGAAAGTCAGTGGCGTCCATCTTGAATCGTGTTGACTCCATCATTCAGATGTAGATGTACATCCAATAATTACTTTCTGCACAACCCAATAAAAGTATTCCAGCGGTTCCTGTAGCACAGACAGACACACAAACACACACAAAGAAAAGGGCAAAAACATTATCGTTCATCTTCGCCTTCCAGCCGTAACAGCTAGCTTCAGCTTTTATGTGTGTGACATTTTTGGCTCGGACTAAATGTGCTGAGTGAGTTAGGGCTTCCCCACAAATACAAGTGATTGTGAATCATTGGCTTTAAGGTTAAAGCTTGAGAGCCCAGGTGTCATGGATAATTCCTGCTCAGATATCCACATCTTTTACTATCTCCTCTTCCTCTGGCTTTACTTCACCTCCGTTTAGGAGAGCAGCTCCCTCCTCACACCCAGGCAGGAGGGCAGCCACTGAACCTGTGGGTATCGAAGAGGATGACACTCCCCACTGGGTGCAATTGGGATTTAAGAAAGTTAAACACCTCTCAAGCACAAAATTCTAGCATGGGCAGCAGAGAGGGGATTCTGTCCTCAGACCTCCTCACATCCGCGTGATCAGAAGGTCACTCCCATCATCATACTTCCTGCCCATCTAGCACTCTTTCTGTCTTTAAGAACTTCTGATGGCTCGGCTCTCTAATGTCTTCAAACTGCGTCGTCAACTGGTTTTGAAGTTCTGCTTTGGTCCTGACTCCAAGAGAGTTCGTATTTTGAGAATAACAACGTGCAGCATGGACAAAGACGCAGGTGGTTAACAGTTAAAATGATGAGAAAATCTTTTGCAAGATAAATAAAAGTTATACACATGCATATTTTTAAAATGATTTTAAACCCAATTAACTGACAAATAATTTAAGCATCCTTTAGAGGTTTACAATCTGGAAATGCTTAACACAACTCTATGCACGAGTTCTGGCGAAAGAGTCTTAATTTTCTTTTCATCTTCGTGCATCGTGTTTTTGTGATGCACACTTTGAACGTACAAAACAGGAAGTGAACTCTTCTCTCAGGTGCCATCGGGCTTCACAGATTGATCTTGTGTTAAAGTAACATCCAATAGTAGAAACACAGCATGAAATAGGAATCAAAATGGATATTTTAATTTATTTGATCAAACATATAAAAATATACAGAATGTGTTATTTAAAAATAAGAATTTGCATGTTAGGCTGCTTGGTAACTCTGAATTGTCCCTATGGTTGTTTGTCTTTATGTGTCCCTGTGATGGACTGGAGACCTGTCCAAGGTGTCCCCCGCCTCTCACACAGTGACTGCTGGTGATGGGCACCAGTGACCCCCCGTGACCCAAAAGGAAGAAGCGGGTAAAGATGATGGACGGATAGATTTGCCACCATGTTTAAATAATTTCTTTATAATTGTTGTTTCCAGCAGGGTGGTGGAGTTGTATGAATTATTTTTTAATTTTCATCATTTCCACAAATTGAGCAAATACTGTATGTAAAACCTTTTTAGACAAACAAAAAAATAAATACTTTGTACTTTATAGAATGCTTTGAACATTTTATCAACACGCTGCATATTTTTAAAATGATTTAAGACCCAAACTGGAGAAAATAAAGAGTAAAGGTGGTTTTAAACTTGTTTTACTGATGTTTGAGCTGAGAACGTTTCTCCCATTAACCATCAGAGGGGAAGGTTTATTGGGTTCATGTTCCTTCTTCCTGTTGGACTCATGCTTGTTTTTATCACGGGAGTTAAACGGGTGACGTTTGAAAGGTCAACAGCAGGCTCCATGGATACCTTGACCACAAGTAGTTTGTTTATCCTCACACTCCAAAACCAACAATTCAATGATTTTTTTTTTTTTACCAGTCATTTAGGTGCAGCCGTTTATCTACACGAACATGGCTCTGCAGAAAGACAACCTGCAAGGAGGCGTATTTAAGCATATCAGTCCTACAAAAACAGCCACATGTTTACAAGGACAAGACAAGCATGTTACGTTCTAACAATGCAGCGCTGCCTCCAATCCAGCGCTCTCTTTCACTTACAACATGGCACCCCCCAGGGTTAGCAGACCCTCCTTTATGTTCAAAGATTATCTGTTAATCCAAAATGTGCAGGAGCATGAGATGACAGGAAAGGGACCAAAACTCTGGGGGCAGGGAGGGATGCATGGCTTTATTTATTTGTTGGCTTTCATATTAATCCATTGGAACACAACACATTTTACCCTCTTCTCTAGGCATGTGCAAATGTTTTAGAACCATTAAATGGAAGATGAAATTTTCAGTGGATAGCATGTAAAAGTATTAATTGTAAAGACCATTATTTGGTGTCCATGAGGCTGAATCAGCTTAGGCACTCCATTCCCCCATTTGCATACAAAATGCTTTATTTTGGCAATCAATGAAAGTGCTCCACTGTATGTGTGGCTTATCACATGCTTGCAGGAAATGGATTCCTTAGCCATCTCGTTAAATTCTGTTGATGCAGAACAATTTGAAACATGGCACAGGCAGCAATGACATTTAAAGATGCCTTGGCTTAATTATATTTTGCAAACATTTGGGCTGTTTGTCCTCGGGGATAAAGCGCCTCCACTACAAAGTTAACTTGTTAATAATTCAAAATGAATCTCTTTTTTTGTTAAGCACCAATCATTATCTCCTTTTAAAACTGGTTAAGGGCATTCAAGGTGTCACAACTTCACAGGGGAGACATGGCGCCATGTAATACCCGGTACTCAAAATGAAGAGAAATGCAGCAAAACTAAGTTAATGTTTTTTTTATTTTATAATAATAATAATAATAATAATAAAAAACAATAATAAAATATATATATATACTGTATATATAAATATATATATAAATATATATATATATATATATATATATATACATATATAAAAGAAGATATTGTAAAAAATAAATATTAGTTAAGACCAATACATATTACAATAAATTATCTTTCTTTGAAACCTTTCTGCAGAGTCGCTAAAGCATTTGCCCAAAGGATTTGGCATCTGTTTTCATCTGGATGCCCTTCCTGACAAAACCTGGGCTCGAACCTGCAGCCTCAGGATTAGAGATACCTGCAGAAAAACATGTATAATTTTAAAGAACTCTTGCAGCTTAGTAGCAGATGGGTTTGGAGTTATCAGAATACTAAAATTACAAACAATTTCAATCCAAATGATTAAAAAAAAAATCTATGATTTTCATTTCTGGATGAGAAAACTATTAAATTAGGAAAGTTAAATTATCAGGTGTTTGCCCTAGTTAGCAGCGCTCTGCTCCACTCAGAGGGCTGTGGTTGTGTCAGGAAGGACATCCGGCGTAAAAACAATTGGCAAGTCTGCGTGCAAGTTAGTTTGCTGTGGCGACCCCTGAAGAAGGGAGCAGCTCATGTTGCTGCTGATCTGTTTCATGTTGCTGCTGATCTGTTTCATGTTGCTGCTGATCTGTTTCATGTTGCTGATC
>JARVGV010000645.1:2106096-2117625 GCA_031762435.1 Hypsolebias longignatus | reverse complement strand
GTATATAATGTATATACTGTATATAGATAAAACCATTAAAAAATGAAAAAGCCTTCCATCAGGCACATGGTTCAATTTAAAGAATGTACTTTGTAGTTCTGCAAATGTGTGGCACTTTTAGACAGAAATTATTAAAAATTAAAACATGTAATTTGAAAGACACATTGGTTCAAATTTGGTAGCTCTATACATTGATTCTATAACTTATACTTGCAGTAAGACCCTCCATTTAAGTTTGAATTCAATGAGACATTCACACAAGAACAAAATATAACAATACAAGGGAGTACAGTATTCAATTTGCAGACATTTCTGTAGCTGAAGTTAAATAAATGATTTTGTGTTGTCTGCAGTCAAAACTATTAATAAATCCACAGGAGCAACACTTTTTCCACTGAATGCATCATGAAAACAAAATAATTTCCAACACTAGATACTTTGGTTCTATCACTTCATTGTTCCTTTCATTAGTCTCACTGACAGAAAGCTGCTCAGACACACTCATGCCGTGTTCTCTCGTGTGTCATGGATGACATGTACGGTACCTGTATGGAATCCAGTCGGAGGAGTGCTTGGAGCTCATTCTGCATCAAGCGCGAGGCTAACGGCCTGCAACAGCACCAGCACAAGAGGCTATGAGGTCTGAGGACGGCGATCACAGCGCCTGTTCATCCTTCGCCCGCAGCTCTGTATTCCCAGTGTATCTTTGGGTGTTCTCTAACTGGTCAGCAGCAGATGACCAACAATCCTCTCAGCCTTCGCTCAGCCTTGCATGCCAAGCACATGAAATAGCCGTTTCTTCTCCTCCATGTGTGTGCTTCCAGTCAATGCCTCTCCTCTTCTCCCATCCGCTGCTTCTCCTCTGCACTGGCTCCCTTCCCTCGCTCTCGCTCTGTATGAGTCTCCCTCCGTTTCTTTCCCTTTAAATCCCCCCTCCCTTTCTTTATTCTCAGTCCAAATCTCAATCTCTGCCTCTTTGCCCGATCTAACGCTCGTTATCTGTCTTGCAGCATCACCTGCAGCAGCAGTTAGGACAGACTTTAGTTAAAAAGAATGCTGAAATGAGAGAATGCCCTCTGTTCGGACTCTCTGAAGCTCCATCAGTGCTATTTCTGCACAACGCCACCCACTCATTCAGGTGCTAGCCTCCACACACACGGTTTTGTTCGGCATCATTCCTTGCGCACTCATCTGCATTGCACGAAGCGTCTCAGATGTGTTTCTGGGTCATAATTTATTTATTCTCTCAAAAGAGACATTAGCATACGAGAGTCCAGACCAGTGCCAACAGTCTTTTAACTCAACACTTCCTAGAGTCAGACAAAGAGAGCCTGTGATGGTGCCACAGCTCTGGAGCCCTCACACTCATCTGCTTCCTCCCTCTGTCCCCACGAACACACATCGCTTACTGTGCTCGCAGGGTTATTCAGAAGTCCAGCCATAGACATTTAAACCCAGCGGCTTCCTTGTAACAATGTACAAGGAGTCAATTCATGCAACGTCCGTCCCAACGTGGAAAAGTCTCATTTCACTCGTGCAACTTGATGTTTGAAACCACCAGCAGTGTGTTTGTGACAGGTACAGGTGTGATAAGCATCCTGTTCTTGTTCTACAGACAAATACCTTCAGGCAGATATAAAAATATTTGACTGTGTTGCTGCATCAGATCCTGAGGTAAACAGATGATTTCTGCTGAGCTGCTCTGATGCACATGACGTGTGCACACTCCCAGATCATGGTGAAGGCATTCGTCATGTGCCGATGTTCATATCGTAATGTTCTTCAGCCTAAGACCAGCACACAGGCCATGCGCTGGTCAGCTTAAACACACACACACACACACACACACACACACACACACACACACACACACACACACACACACTGCAGTGTTGTAACACATCATGAAGTTTAGCACAAAGTGTATTTAAGCGAAGGCCGTACATGAGTGGAGCAACTGTTCGCTGCGATCAAGCGTCTTTCCTCAATCAATTTGTGCATCTTTAAAAATAAGAAGCTTGTGGAGTGTGACGGTCGGCTGCCGAAGTCGAGCAGCGAGGAAATAAAAACACGTCGTAAACCTGAGCCGAGCTCTGCTGTCCTTAGTTTGATGTGCTTCATAAGTGAAAACAGAACTTAACTGCACAAACGAACACATTTCAGCTGCATATCCTGAATGCACTGCACGGACTGTTAACATGGGAGGCACGGCAGAGCGGCTGCCTCTCAGCAAGAAGGTCGCCGGTTCAAATCCCAACTCGGGGATCATTCTGGGTGGAGTTTGTATGTTCTCTCTGTGCTACGTGGTTTTCCTCTGTGTACTCCAGTTTCCTCCCACAGACCAAAAACATGCACGTTAGACTGATTAACTCTAAATTGTCCCTAGGAGAGACAGTGAATGGTTGTTTGTCTCGTTTGTCCCTGTGATGGACTGGAGACCTGTCCAGGTGTCCCCTGCCTCTTGCACAATGACTGCTGGACATGGGCACCAGTGACCCCCCAGGCGGGTGGTTAACATGGACTCAGTTCTGTTAACGTGTTCTCCATATGTATGACAGTATTTCATTTTCATCATAGTCTTTTTTCAGCATAAGACAAAATGGTCTTAAATGTTGACAAGATTCTAATATTTTCCAGAATTTGACTTTAAATGGTTTTGACTTCGTACAACAGCTTTGTGCAAGTTCATTAATAACGAACCAAAACAACTAATTGGTCTAAAAACCTGACCAATCAGAAGCAAATACAAGTCATGAACAGCTCTACAATACGGAGCGTGCAACGTTCACGTCACGCTCTGATGAACGTTGAGCAACTGGACTTGATCCTGCAGAATCCCTTGAACAAGACAAAGTCCGTTTCATGCTGGGACCGCGCCTGCTCACTATCAGACGTCTGCTCTTCTGCACAACAGCGCTCTGAAATGATGTCTCTGTTCATCTTTTTAACAAGATTTACTTTTTTTTTTTTTTTAAGTTCCAACAATAGATTAAACACTTGTTGCAAAATTGTTCATAGATTTTAGAAGGTTTGTGAAATTTTAGAATAAGTTTGATAATTTGAGTTCCTGGTTTGTAGCTCATCAAAAATACTGAGGGCACATTTGTCTGACAAAGCCATTGCACTCTTTTACAGTTTCAACAAATTTTAGGATTTCCATTTGCCAAATCATCCATTGCTTCATTAAATTACATCAAATCCAGACTGACAGTTTTTGCATAGAGTTGCAAAAAGTAAAGTTTTACTCTAATAACGTCAGACAGCCCTGGACAGTTTGGTCGGTGCCTCTGTGACTGATGCTCCTTGCGACTTTTTGCATGAATTTTCTTCAGTTTTTCACTCACAGAAACACACATCATAGGTCAGTTCATATCGACCTTATTCACCCTGCAGAACTATCCTTGTAAAGCCCCAGCTCAGCAACCCACTGATGTCTGAGCCTTTATGAATTTATTCTTGACTACTAATAACAAGCTGCAGGTAATAGATTGAACACAAACGGAGCTGCTTCATGCTACTGTCAGTCTTCAGGTGTGTATTAGTTGATGTGATGAAAGTAATAAAAGGAAGAAGAGGAGCAGGTGTGGACACAGCAGCAGACGGGTTAATGCTGCAAACAGAGGGGAGGTAAAAACAGACTTTCTCTTCTGTTGCTTCGGTGGTTTTAACAGCTCACATAAAACCATATAAAATAAGATGCTTTTAACAAATTCAATTTTCCACAATTTGTCCAGTGTTTGCTTCGAGGCATTGTCCTGTTTGTAACTGAAGACCAGCAGTATCAGTAATTATAACAATGGCCCTGTCTGATGTGAAAATGGATCTGTCTTGGATGAATGAACCACAGCTGCAGAGCAGACTGGTTCATCAGAAGTCCGATCAGCACACGCACCTAAAAAATGACATCAGTTTTATTTTCCACACTTGGTTTAAAAATATTGTTTTCACCTCATAAATCAACCTAAAGCTGTGTCTTTGCACAGACACAACGTTTTCACGGTCCAGCTGAGGCCCACACAGACTGAAAGATCGCTCCTTGCTCTGGAATCGCTCTGGGATTCAGGAGTTATCTGGAAATGAAACATTTTAATTACAGTGAATTTAAAGAACAAGAGAGCAATGGAAATTGTTTTGTTTTAGCAACAAAAAGTGTATTTTTTTAAGAGCAAATGTGAAAGCGTGTTAAACGTGGATCTTTTATTGTTCTATCAGAATAATTTGGACATCATAGTGTACTTCACAAACCAGTCTCACAGGAAATGTAACAGTAAGAGCAAACACACTAATGTGACAGAGAAGGAAAAGATTGACAGAGAAGGGAACTGTTGATAAAAAGAGCACAAAATCATTACCTAAACTATTACAGCAAGAAGACCTAACTCTAAATACAGTAAATGTAAAAAGATGGGAATGAGGATATTTTCAACTGAACATAAAATAATAAGTTTACTGAAACAGTTGTGGGGTTTTCACTTCATGATTAGACCAAAAGACTCAATAACAAATGTTGATGGGCGATTAATTGTCTCAGAAATTATTGCAATAAACAATAATGTTGTTTGAAATTTAACAATAATTAGTAATTATTGTCAAATTTAAAAAGAGATGCTGGTTAATTTGTTTTGTGTGTAGTACCTGTTTTTGACCACTGGATGGCAGTATAAGACTGTTTGAACTGAAGGATGGATAGAGAGGGAGCGAGCAGCGTGTCTTTAAGAAAAATGGGAGGGAGGCCCCTTGATGTGACATGGGCTGTCTCTCTTCGGTTTTCAAAATGGTGGACGCTCGGTGTGGTTTGAGCTCTTTAGCATTTTTCACACAAAGCTTTTAATTAAAAAAAAATCAGTAAACAAGTTCTCAGCTTCTTTTTGCAACGAAAAACAACTTTTTACATGAAGGCACAGGTTTCAACTGGGAATTTTGGAGCTTCAACAAGACAGAGGTTTTTTCCCCCGAGGTCAGCTTGTTAGCTTAGTTTGTAGCTTAGCTTCGCAGCTTAGCTGCTTTTAATGATTCAAAAACTCAATTTTGGACGGTTAAAACTTATTTTATAGAGAAAAGGAAGGGTCAGTGAAGAGCACCGGAGTTGAGCCTTTTGTCATCCAGTGTTTTCAGTAGAAAGAGAGACACAAAGAAGCGATAAAGCTGATAAATGAAAATGAGGTTGATCATTTTCATTTATCATGTGATTAATTGTTTTATTGTTAATTTTGACAGGCCTAATTCACGATGTAACTTCATGAACAAACTTCAAATTTTCTTGTTTAATGTGTTTAGGTGGCCAGTGTGAGGGCAGGGAGACCAGTTCCTTCTTGTGATGCAAGCGATGATGCTGAAGCTGTGGAGATCCAGACCCGACAGATGATAGAATGGGCCATGACCGGCTTTCTGCCCAACGGTCCACAATCACTGGACCCTCAGGAAGGTCAGCAGTCACTGCTCTAATATGTCACAGAAAAGACGCATCATTCATTCATCAACCAGGGGAAACTTTTAGAATGTCTTTTGGCTCAAGCAGATATTAAACTGGCCTCATTAAATGCAAAAATTGATCCAAAATGGGTTTTGTATGTTATTAATGTACAGAGCAATATATGTTGTCATTCTGTTAAAATTTTGGAAAAAAATTGAAAGTTACATAAAACAACCCGTAGCACACTACTCCCAACTGATACACGACTGGTTCAAATAACGTAAAGTATCCAAAAATATGTGCAATAAACAATAAAAACAGAAAAACAATTGGGTGAAAAAGGGTTTTTCTCCATGGAAATAAACACACACATAATGTGAAACATAAAAGTGTACCGTACTTTCCACCGTACACGTCGCATCTCCGTATAAGTCGCATCAGTCCAAATATGTCTAATAAAGTGGAAGAAAAACATAAATAAGTCACTTCGCCGTATAAGTCGCATCTATTATTCATCACGGCTGACAACCCGCAAACGTGGGCTGGTGTGCCAAAAAATCGATTGGCTGCCAAATGACAGCCACGGAAACGTGCACGGGAGGACTTTAATAAGAATTTAACAAGATTAACACTTTAAAACAGTATTTGTTTGCTTGAAATTATAGCAAAGATGTGTCTCAGTTTAACTTTTCCTTAATAAATGTACTTTGACGGTCAAATCAGCTGCATTTCTCCTGGGCGGCGAAATGCAGCTGATTTGACGTTTGCTCCAGGAGTTCCTGAGCGAGACGAAGGTGGCTTGGTATGGTATGGCAAGCTAAGTGTCTCATTAATAGCCACTTTTACCTGTTAATGAGACACTTGGCTTGCCATGTTAGTTGATCGCCCTCTAGTGGCTGAAAATGATAGTGTTCAATATTTCCATGTCAGAATGAATGAAATCGTCAGATCGCAGCCAAAAACTGGGTTATAAATATGGAAAGAAAACAAATATTAGTCGCTTCAGTGTATAAGTCGCAGGACTTGTAAATTTATGTAAAGAGGTGCAACGTATACAGCGAAAATACGGTAATATTTTGGTTAGGCTAAAACTTTTACAAGTAATATTTCATTTAAATATATCTCAATATCAAAATAAGATTTAATAACATCAACAAATAGATCTCAATATATTACAGCCTGAAAGTAGTTTACATGTTTAAAAGGAGCTTAGGGTTTTGTCAATGCTACTTGAAGAAGAACAAAGTATGCATTTTATAAACTTTTAGCATGTTTTTTTACAACAGAGGAACAAAATCAATTCAAGGAGGGATACCTGGAGATGTGGCCGGAGCCCGAGGCAGCATACACACCTCCACCTGCAAAGAAACCACGCAAGAACTCAGCAGAGAAAGCAAAGATCAGAGAGGTGATCGACGAGGGCACCAGAGGTAAACACAACAAATATGTTTTAGTCTTTACTAGATCAAAAGGTCCTGGTGTTTGTCCCCATGTCCATAACGCTACAAGTGTTATATCAAATAGCTTTTCACTGACGTCACCCCCGTTTTGAGATTTAACTGAGCTGTGAGTAGAAATGCTTAATGTTCTGTGTCTTGTTTTTCAAATGTTTTATTCCTCAGAGAGACTTATTCAAGAAATCAAAAAGAAGACCAGGAATATAGAAGGTAACCATGTCTAGTTGTGTATTTATTTAATGAGGAAATTCAAAACAAAATGATGTTTTTCTATCATTAGAGTATATTTACTGTCTTGGGGTTTATCGAGGTAAGGTGTACAACCTGATTTATAATCGTCATCTCTTTATGAAGCCATCATCTGTTGGTAATTTGTTTCCTTCTCCAATAATTTTTTTAAATGTTATTACTGATAATAACTGCATTAAAATATCTTCATTCAGGCTCACTTTACTGTTCTGTGGCTTCTCAAGCCGAGTTATTTACACTTTTTATTCAATACTGCGGTATGGGAAATACCTTGTTGCCTTGTGTTTCATTCTATTACCTGGAACAGACAGTGGTAAGATGCATTTAGTTAATTTATTCATTAAACTGTGTTTATTTAGATATCTGCATCTCCTGTGGAAGCCTCAATGTCTCTCTGGAGCATCCTCTCTTCGTAGGAGCAATGTGTCAGGGCTGCAAAGTAAGAAAACCTCCCACAGAAATCCTTTCCTTTTTTGATCGATAGCAAAAATATATATTTTTTAGTTAAGAACCTGTTATAAACGAGTGCAAAATTAAAGTTTAATGCCTTTAAAACTGCTGTGTTTGGCATTTTTCATAGATGCAACTAAATAAATTAAACCTAAATAAACATTTTTGAAAAATGGCTGCTAGTAATAGAGGACTTTTTTATTTATTATCTGTTAGTCAAATGTGGGTCCAACACCAGTTTATCCATTTAAATCTCTTATTTATTTTAATGATTTGCAGTTCGGTGTTCAGTGGTCATGTGCACGAACGTGACTGAACATGCGTTAAAAACAATTGCCAACCTCTGCTTTAAGACTTTTAAATAACTTTGGAGAACCTTTGATCATATTGCAATATTATAAAGTTTTTATAAAAGAATTATAAAAATGGCAGGCTCCTCAGAGGCAGAATATAAATAAATGAAGGAGACGATATAATGATGTAAACATGTCAAAAGTCTCAGCTTCTGTAATTTAAAATATTTTCTGCCAGAGTCAGATAATCCCAACATGTAAATCCTAGATTTTATCTCCTTTTAATGCATTAAAAACCAGACAAATGTGGGTTTATTGTGCTTTTCTTGACCCGTGTTGTTCCTTTACAGAACTCGTTCCTGGAGTGCGCCTACCAGTATGACGACGACGGCTACCAGTCCTACTGCACCATCTGCTGTGGGGGGAGGGAAGTGCTGATGTGCGGCAACAACAACTGCTGTAGGTCAGTACGGAGCGGCGCTGTGCACTGCACGCCCATGAGTCTCGGCCCGCAGCAGCTTCTTCATGTGGCCAGGTGGAGGTGTAGGGTTTCACATGAATTCAAAACATCAAAATCTGGTTTGTGGTTCTCCTCATGGGCGACTGAGTCAGCCGGTTCACGTGGAACTGATTTATTTATTTGATTGTGGAATACACAGTTGGTTTTGGCGCGAGAGCTCTTATCCTCCTGACTGCAAACACAGCAGACATGAGAAGAAACGATAATAAACATGAAGTTAAAACTAAAAATGTGAGGAATAAATCTAAAAAAGACACGCCGTTGCAGAAGTTAGAGGCAGATTGATGTCACTGTCTGTCAAAGATTCAATTCAGTTCAGTTTATTTATTTAGCACCAAGTCACAACAGAAGTCGTCTCAGGCACTGAACAGAAACATTCATATATAAAAAATAATAATTTAACGTTATTTATCTGAGGAGCAGACTTCTTTGAGTTTAACGCCATCACAGAACTGCATCTTGTGCAAGCATGAAGGCGACAGTGGAAAGGAAAAACTCCCTCATGGGGAAGAAACCTTTAGCAGAACCAGGCTCAGGACAAGCGGCCGTCTGCTTCAACTGACTGGGTTTGAGAGTAACAGATACACAATGGCAGGTCAAGAATCACATGTTAAGATAGAAATAGTATCAAATGAAAACTATTACATTTTAACAATTAATTTAAGGAAATGAGGTCAATTTGTCCTCCAGTAGTCTAAGCTTAAGGCAGCATAACAAGCCAACCCTAACTATAGGATTTATCAAAAAGGCAAGTCTTCAGCCCAGTCTTCAAACTGGACAATGTGTCAGCCTCACAGACAGAAACTGGAAGTCGGTTCCACAAGAGAGGAGCCTGACAACTGAAAGAATCTTCCTCCCATTCTGCTTTTGGAAGCTCTAGGGACCACGCGTAAGCCTGCAGTCTGAGTGTGAAGTGCTCTGTTGGGAAAATATGGAACATTAAGATCTCTAATATAAGATGGAGCTAGGTTGTTGAGAGCTTTGTAGGCTAGAAATAAGATTTTGAATTCAATTCTGAATTTAACAGGGAGCCAATGGCGCATAAACAGTGCATTGTGCTGGTTTTCAGCCAAACTAGTTGTTGTATGTGGATAAAACCCCTGCTATTAAGTTTTGCTCCTCAGGTTTTCTGAAAAAGTGCCAACATAGAACGAGCACGACGAAAACCTGTCCACACAGCTGTTAAAACAAAAACAGTGCCTTGCAGGGCTGCTAACCTACATATCCTCAGGTCACATAGTTTCAGATCCAGATCAGTGGATATAAGCAGAGAAGGTGAGGGGCACCTACCTGAACCTCCCCTGGCAATGCTGGCACAGGTCTCCCGCCCATCCCCGGTCACAGACGCAGGAGCCGTTGATGCATTTCCCCGACAGACAGTTCTTGTCGCACGGCTTGGCCGGGGAGGCGTGAGCGACCAGCACGAAGGAGAACAAAACGTACGCCACCAAGTATTTGTTGACGTCCCTCGAGTCGTCGCCGCCGGCGGCTAGTTTGGGTCCGAAAAGGAAGAGTCTGGTCGGACGTTTTCCCCCACGATCCATCTTTTTTGGTGATATTCCGCCAGCTCGACCGAGCACAAGACCTGGCTGGGCCTTGAGATCCGCTGGATCCTCGGCTCTCAGATTTCCTTTATAACATCAAAGTCCTGCATGTTATCAACAGAGAGTTCGGCATACTGCTTAGCTACGCTTGTTTAAAACGCGCAAGTGAGCGTAAAATAGCTAAAGTTACCTAATGTTTACTAAAAGCTTATCCCTCACCCTGCCTCGTCTTGTCGGAAGAACCTTCCTAAAATATCCGAACATCAATTAAAAGCTTTTTTTTTTTTAAGCGGCTAACTTGTTGGGCTAATTCATAATTCGCTAGCCTAAGTAGCCTTTAACTAGCTGTGTTGTTTTCGGCGGGGTGAATCTGTTATTGCGCTGGTTTAAGACCATTTCTTCCCCATTTCAGCAGCCATTTTACGCTACTTTAAACTGAAGCTGCGATGAAAACTGGAGCACACGGCGGTCATTAAAAGAAGCTTATGCTACGGTTGAACCGGAGCTCTCCCGCACACGAACAAAGAGCACCCCCGGACTGTGAGAGCAGCCTGCCGCAGTCAGCGTGGATGTGTTCGGCGGTGATGTAGGAGCTGGTCCCGCTATTCCTGCCTTGGTTACTGGGCAAACACTTCCAACTGTTGTTGGTCCGAATGGCCAGCCTCCACGGTCCTCAAGCGAAGCTTTCTCTGTCGGCAAGTGTTCCGTGTTGTCTCCTCTGTACTTCGACAGGGGAGAGAAAAGTCTCCTTCCTTTTAAATCCTGACAACAGGCAGCAGCCGTCCTGCTAGCGCGGCGACAGCAAACACTTCTTCCTCAGACAGAAAACTAAACACGATCTGCGCATGCGCACTGGAAGCGAGCTCCATTTAAAGGGACAGCGTTAAATAAATAGATCAAGGACTACAAACGTTAAATAATGAGTTTGAAACGCTAGCTAGAGTTTATTTATTTATTTATTTATTTATTCAGAAAATTACTATATATTATTTTATTTTATTTTGTATTTGATGTATGCACAAAAAATTATATAAAAATGCAACAATTTGTAAAAGGGCTATTGTACGGAGCTCACAAGGGGACATTGGGGGATTTTTTTTTTTCTTCTTTTTACGTTCCCATGCCAAAGTTTGTGCGTTCCTTCGCAATACTATTGTGTTCCCACGCAATAGTTTTTGTGTTCCCTCGTAAAACTATTGCATTCCAACACAAAGGTTTTTGGGTTTCCTCGCAATACTATTGCGTTCCCATGCCAAAGGAAGAGAGTCCCCTCGAGGGCTCCGTACATCTTCTGGATTTTTTATAGTGCTTTTTTTAAAGTTTTCACTTTACTCCATTTTTCTTTCAATTTCCCTATCAAGAATCCAGATTTTTATTTATTTTTATTTCAAGTATTTTGGAGCGGCATCATGTTTTCTTTTTCTTTTTTTTTTTTTCCCTTCTTTTTTTGGAAAGTGGTATACTGTACTGTATATGTATAAAAATATATGTATAAAGATATATGTACTGTATAAAGACATATGTATAAAGATAGATAGATAGATAGATAGATAGATAGATAGATAGATAGATAGATAGATAGATAGATAGATAGATAGATAGA
>JARVGV010000645.1:2091741-2105996 GCA_031762435.1 Hypsolebias longignatus | reverse complement strand
TGTATATCTTTTTCAGAATTTACGGTAGTTCCCCAGACACACTTTGCTTAAAAATAAAACATTTACTTTTACATGCTTTAACACTTTTTTTTTGCATTTACTGTATTATTGAACTCATATAGTTTTAGTTTGCTACATTTTAGTGCATGTTTATTGCTTTTAAATGTGCTCCTAAATAAATGGACTCCACTTACTTTGACTTACCTCACATGAGCTGACAGTTAGGATCAACTGCAGGACCCAGAAGGCTTCAGGTGGATCCATCGTTGTTCTCGTCTCTCCCTCAGGCTTCTCTATTCTTAAACCAGGTGTGTGCCACCCAAACCAGGCATAAAGAAAACACACCTTCAGGTTCTTCTCTGGACCGCATGCCCAGAGGTCAGAGACTGGCGGAGAGTGGCCTCTGGCAGTGGGAGCAGAGTCCTGCTCTCTGCTGCATGATGAGGAGAGCCACTCGGCTCTGGAGTATGTCGGAGGAGAAGCACGAAGGAGGAGGAGTTGGAGAAAAGTGTGATTATTCATTACATCAGCGCAGGAATCGTGAATATTATGTGTGTGGATGAACTTGTGACTGACAGACTGCCTGAGAGAGCACTGTTCTTCGCCTGAATACCATATTTTTCACTGTATAAGTCGCAACTTTTTGCATGAATTTGCAAATCCTGTGACTTATACATCGAAGCAACTAATTTTTTCTCCATATTTATAACAATTTTTGTCTAAGATCTGACAAATTCATTCATTTTGACATGGAAAATATTGAACAATACCATTTTCAGCCACTAGAGGTACTTTGAGCAGTATGGCAAGCCAAGTGTCTCATAAATAGGTAAAAGTGGCTATTAATGAGACACTTGGCTTGCCATATATAGCCACATTTGCCTCGCTCCAGAACTGCTGGAGCAAACGTCAAATCAGCTGCATTTTGCTTGGGGGGCGAAATGCAGCTGATTTGACCATTAAAGTGCATTTATTAAGTAAAAGTTCTACTGAGACACACTTTTACTATTATGTCGAGCAAATAATTGTTTTTAGGTGGTTATCTTGTTAAATTTCGAAGAAACGCACAACGGGCACTCCCCCTGCGCGCTCCTGCAGCTGCAAATTGATTTTTGAAATGCAGCTGATTTTACCGTCAAAGTGCATTTATTAAGGAAAAGTTCAACTGAGACACACCTTTGCTATAATTTTGAGCAAACAAATAATAGTTTTTAAGTGTTAATCTTGTTAAAATTCTTGTTAAAGTCCTCCCATGCATGTCCCTGCCATTTGGCAGCCAATCAATTTTTGGCACAACGCCAGTCCACGTTTCCGGGTGGTCAGTGGTGACGCATAACAGATGTGACATAATACGGCGGTGTGACGTGTACGGCATCAAGAAAAATTGACCTCACATATCAAGAATTTACATGTCCTGAAATATAACATAAGGCAAATGACTCATTCAGCTTTCTGTTATCTTTTCATTCAACCACAGTAGTGTGTATTTTTAGCAAGACTTTACATATTGTTGCTGGGAAAAACATGACAAATGTAATATCTAAATGATTAGCATTAATCTCTTCCCACATTCTTTCTGAGTTACAATTCACTTTAATCCCAGTAATAATGACATCACCAAGACTAACAATGGTGAGTTCCTCTGTGTAATATATGACAAATCTGTCCTGTTGTTTTTACCTCAAAATTGACTGATAAGTTCCTCTTGAGGGCGATTTCATAAACCAGGCTTATCTCGGATTTGCTTGCATCAGCTCCCTCTGGAGTTTCCCCCTTTTCCTCTGGGCTCTAGAAAAAGAAAAGCTTTTTTTTAAATTATGAAGTAATTCACCTGAAAACCCTTAGAAAAGATCTTTACGGGTCAGTCGCAAAAACAGGGAAGGTAGTGGAGATTAGGAAGTATGGCTAATTTTTGAAATCCACAGTTCACTGAAGTACATTATAATATAATTCAAAATTGTGACTTTTAATAAGTCATAATTTGTAATTAAAGCAAAATGGCAATGTTAAAACAGCCTTCAAATGTTTTTAAATTCCTGAAGCAAACTAAAATTAGAGCAATACAAATTTGCAGTGAGACTCCAACTTCAGAAGAACTTTGTTAAAGCTTAATGTATCTGGAAACTGCTACAGTATTTTTATAAAACCATAAAATGATGATATGCTGTTCCTTTTTAATGCAAATTTTACAGCAAACCATGACTTTAACGCAGTGGCTAAATAGATTTAGCCACTGAAAATTCTGAAAAAAAAAAAGTCAGCCAAACTTTTTGCATTTGAAGCTTCTTTTTTAATTTCAATCAACCTTTATTCATACAGGTGAGTCTCATTCGCGAGGACTCATTTTCAAGACAGACCTGTTTTAGACAAAACCACAGACACGGTACACACAACAATAAACAGCCATAAAATGCATATACAATAAAAAGAAAATAAAAGTAGTGCTATAAAACAAAATCAAATCAAACTACAATATGAAACGAGGTAAAATACTAAAAATAGGAACATGTCTGCACTGATTTTTGCATTGATCTTAACAATTGTTTAAAATCTCTTAGAGAGGTATAAGTCAACAGCTTCAGATATTTTTGCAAGGTGTTCCAAGTTACAGGAGCAGAGTAAGATAAGATCAGTAACGAGTATCTTACATGCAGTACAGCTATCAGCGTGATCTCAGTCTGGATGAGCTTCTCATGTTGGAGTCAGACTGATAATCAGGCTGATAACAGCTCAATCTTTAAAAACTCTAAAACTCTGGGTTTTTACACCTCATTACTTTTGACTGCTGGGCTCACTGGACCAGTTCTGAGCTGATGCAGAACACTTATCAGAGCTGAATAGCTCATTGTGTATGTTGATGAGTTTTTCTGACAAAGTGGGTGTTACTGTTCATGGTGTTCATCAAGGTTCAAGTCTTGGCCCAGTTTTATTCAGCCTTCACATGCCTCCCTGTCGCTCAGAAATGGGATGAGAAAAATGTGTTGGTTTTCAGCATACAGTACTCATTTAATCTGGAACTGAGAACCTAAAGGATGATTGGTAAGCCTCATTTTGTACAACAAGAATAATATAAATTAAATGTGAAACTTATTGTTTACACAATTAATGTATTTGTAAATAAAACTGAACAGAATGACCTGTAACTTCCTTAAAACTAGTTAACAAATTCAAAAACACTGATTATTATAAATACCCAACCAATCAAAATTTGACAGAATGATTGCATGTTTTTAGGTCAAAACATGTCTGTACAAAATGTTTTATTTCATCTGCAATTTTAAACGTATCCTCAATGACTCCAGTTCGAGCTTTCAGTGATTTGTAAAATGATTAGACTAATTAGATCAATAGTTAAAAGTTTTATTTATTTTCAAACCATTTATCAGGTTACAGTCACTTCAGCTAATAATAAAACCGAGTTCACACCAGCATGCATGAGCCGTACAACAAGAGGCTTTTCCTGCCAGTTGTCTATGGGAATGCAGAGGTATGTCCCGATCTTTATCTTTTCATGTTCGACTCTTTGTTTGATTAAGGCTGAAAGGCTGCAGTCTTCCCGCCCTGGGCTCTTTCCTCCTCGCCCTGCTTCATTGTGTGACCTGATATGGCCTGATTATTACTCTGAGATGAGATTTCTTGGATTTCACAGGGCTCTCTCACATTGTACCAACTGTACTGTACAGAGCCAAAAGTTAATTCTGGCAAGACATACGTGAATGTTGTTATGACACATGCGGAACTGTGGAAAAGTTTGGGGCAATTTAGATGTTTAGACTACCATTCATTGTGCTGAACTATCAAGATAGTGTTTGAGAAGTCCCTAATTATTTTTGTAGTACAAAAAAAAAAAGATTCTACAATAAATGTCAGAGAAGCCAATGGCCAATTTAAAAAGCTGATTTTTGTCCCATTACTATTAAAGTTTAGAATTCATAACAATTACCGGTACACTGTAATAAATTTTGAAAACAAAAAATAAATAAATAAATAAGAGAAAGAAAAAAATCAATGAAGAAATTTGGAACAATGCTTACAGTAGAGTGTGTGCTCGTCAATCGTATGAAGAGAATACCGCTAAGAACCAATCGATTAAAAGCAATTTTTAGACATGAGTTATGAGTATTTTTAGACAGAAAGCTGCTCATATCTGAAAGTCTGCTAAAACTTTAATTTAGTACAAGTTTACTACAACTATATTCTAGTCAACTTCCTTCAGGATCTGCCTGTGTTGAGCCATAATAAGCACCCCTGCCAAGAAACATACCCTAGTTACAGGGAACACAGTCAGTGTCCTACCCTACCATTATCCTAGGAGGACGCTTAGCCCTGTCAACAGAACCGAGCGCCCCGCTTACAAAAATCCTCCGACGCTGAAAGTTCCACTACTTCTGGATATGGAGCGGAGATTGTAGCCACAGAACAATTGGCTTCGAACTAATGCTAGGTCAAAGCCAACTGACCTAATGCCCCCAACAGGCCTGTCATGATAACAAAGTTTGCTGGGCAACTGTCTCAGAAATTATAGCGATAAATGATATAATTGTTTGAAATTTGACAATAATTAGTCATTATTTTCAAATTTAAGAAGAAATGTTTAACTTGTTTTGCATGTAGTACCTTTTTTCAACCACCGGATGGCAATATAAGACTGTTTGAACTGAAGAAAGGTTAGTGAGGGAGCGAGCAGCCTGCCTCTTTAAGAAAAATGGGAGGGAGGCCCCTTGACGTGTCAGGGGCTGTCTTACTTCGGTTCTCAAAATGGCGGACGCTCGGTATGGTTTGAGCTCTTTAGCACAACATTTTTCACACAAAGCTTTTAATTAAAAAAAAATCAGTAAACAAGTTCTCAGCTTCTTTTTGCAGAGAAAAACAACTTTTTACATGAAGACACAAGTTTCAACTGTGAATTTTGGAGCTTCGACAAGACGGAGGTTTTTTTTTTTCCCCAAGGTCGATCTATTAGCTTAGATCGTAGCTTAGCTGCTTTTAACGATCCGAAAACACGATTTTAGGTTAAAATGGATTTTAAAGAGAAAAGAAAAAGGGAGGAATCAGTGAAGAGTTGAGTCTTTTGTCATCCAGTGTCTTCAGTAGAAAGAGACACGAAGAAATGATAAAGCTGATGAATGAAAATGACATTGATAATTTTCATTCATCGTGTGATTAATTGATTTATTGTTGATCGCGACTGACCTACCAAAGACTGACAGCTGGAGAAATGTGTTCAGACATGATGTGTTTTTATAGTTTGGACAGTTTTCCATCTAAACCTGTTCCTCCCAGAGTATAAGCAATCCTTAAGGGGCGCTACTTTTATTTCAGAAGTCGGACCTTGAATCTGGGATGAACAAGTGCTGTGAATCAGCTGTTGCTATTGCACTATGATACAAACATGGGACTGCTGTTTTACTCAGTTTGTCTATGTCGATGTGTGTCTGTCTCTCTCAAATAAATTAAATGAACATCGGTCCCGTCTTCACCTTGTTCCAGCTGCACGTCAGAGAACCAGCACTGCGTGTGCTCAGTGAGCAGGCTCCTGTCAGGACCAGTGCAGGTGATAATACTGTGTGTTGGTAAAACTGTAGCAACACTAACAGTGTTTGTCCTGTGTGACTGAAACACTGAGACGCAAGCTGACAGAAGTGGCAGTGAACGGTTTATTACTGCAGCTATCACACGTTCTCTGGCAGGACTCTTATTAAAGTCTGAGGTCTGGGCGGGTCAGGAATCTTCAACAGTTTGAGTTCAAGTTTGGACTTTGGGGCCATTCCAGTTGATTTTTCTGAACTTTTTGGAACTTGTAAATTTTAACTTCCAAATACAAACAAAATGCACCAAAATACTTCACCTGGTGTCTCTGTGGCAAAGGTAAGACAGAAAACCCAATAAATAAATAAAGATGATCCGAGTGAAGGTGAATGAAACTCAGAGTCACTTGATGCTGCGTGGGTTTGTGGTTTACACAAAATGCAGTTTATGGTTTATTCCAAGTCAACAAACAATGTGATACAAATCACAGGATCCCTTCCTGCATGACTGCTCTCAGACTGGTAAAAAACCTTATGACCACCCACGAGCCTCCAAACCTCCCTAAAGCCTACATATGTATTTATACCTCTAATATACCCACATTTGTATACAAACTAAACAAATTACTAACCAACCAATTTATTCCAAACAATTATAATGAAACAAAATTAAAAGTCAGACCAGAAAATAAGCTGATTTCTAAACTAACTGAATCCAAAGACTTGACAAAAAGTAGAAACTGGCTCCTACTCGCAGCATTTCGGAGTTGAGCGGACGTCATCTTGTCTGGTTTCAGAACATTGAGCAGACATCGTGACTCCTTCTCGTTCTGTTTGCAGTTTTTATTCTGGCGTTGATCAGAAAAATACGACTAGTTTGTGTTCAAAGTATCGAGTTAGAAATGTGTAAAATGTGTTTTTTTCTTTATTATTTCCTGACATGTGCCACTTTCTTTCTGACAAAGATTAATTTGGAGGTTGTGCAGAGTAACATGAAGACATGTTTGCTCCGACTACGTTTCCTGATTCGTGTTTTTGTCTTTTAATGAGGTCGTTCTGTCGTCAAACACATCCTGTCTCTACTAACATGACCCTCATTTATTCCTGAACAGATTTATGATGCAATTAGCAACAAATTATAATATATAAATTGTGTTTTCATGCAGAATAAAGGTGAGTAACTGCTGGATTTGTAAACTTTTCTTTTATACAAGCTCAGCGAAACGTGGACTTTAAATTAGGACTCAGCTAAGAAGTGAGTCACTGACTGCATCTTTAAGACGTCGCTCACAGGAGCTGCTGCACTTCAGAGAAAATGGACTGAAGCCAAGAGATCCTGCTGAAAGAATCATGCCTGCACAGAGACTGAGAAGATGGATGGTATTTAATAAAGCCCTCCTGCTAAATTATGTATAAACAAAAACCAGCTGAGAAGCAAAGGGGTGAACTGGTTTCTGTGGATATCAGATGGTGCAGCATCTTGTGAAGCAGTGAAACTTGATGTTGCCCAGAAATAAAGGAGAAACTCTTGACAGAGAGAGCAGCTCTGTTTCCATTAAAGGTTTTTTTAACAACTAGTGACAAGAACATGTTGTGGAATCAACACTTTTTGTCTAAACTAAAATCTACATTTGAAAGAGAGTCTACAGGTTTGTTTAAATTTCATCAATAAGTTGATCCATAAAGTGGCAAGACAGCCGACCCAGGACCTGAAAGCTCCAGGTTCGATCCCCAGTCATTGCACATCGTGTCTCTGAGCAGTACCCACACACTGCACCACCTGGTGGTGGACAGGTTAAATGCAAAGAGCCAATTTGGCCATGTGGGAACATACAATGATCATAACAAATTATTATTAAAAAAAAAAAAAAAAAGTTACTGAAAAAAGGGCAAACATCTATATTTGTTAGCTGCTGTCATACCTTCTTATTTATGGAAAACAAAAACACAAAAATCCAAAGTTTTCATGGAGAATATATTTTACTCTAACGTGTCTAAACATGTAAAGAGACGTTTGCATTTATCAAAGTTAAGTCAGGTCCTCTGGGCAGTTGAAACGTTTCATCCTTCATCCAAAGGACTTCATCAGTCCTGGGAGCCACAACAAATTCAGTCCCACAAGCAGCACAATCACATGGTGGGTCAATCAGTTTTATGGAGATGGTATCTGGAGTCCACCTTCTCCCCCATCAACTCCTCTGTCCATCACCATCAAACTGGTTGGTCCACTGGTTGAGTGTGCTGCTTGTTGGACTGATGAAGTCCTTTGGATCAAAGCTGAAACTTTTCAACAAAAGAATCCAGATGACCTGACTGAACTTTGTTGGATTTGTTTTTTTAACCTGGATTATTGAGCATGAACTTTGATTTTTTGCATTTAGTTTAACAAGTATTAGGATTTCATTGTTTCATTGTTTTAGAATATTGTGCATTTTGCTGGATTTTAGCTACTTTGCATATATCAAAAATCATTTTTTAAATCATTTAAGGTTATTTGTTGAAGTTTCACCACTTCTAGTTAAAGAAAAAAAATCTATTTTTTTCATACAAAAGTTTTTGAATTGTATCAAGTGGCTGCATTTACATTTAAAGGCATGAAGAAACTTTATGGAAAACATCAACACACGTTACCGTAGTAAAATTTAGAATGATGCATGCACTAAATGAATGTGGTCTTTATGGAAATCGTTTTAAAAAGCGTTTTAAAATCAGTAATGTGTCTTAAACTATGTGTGAACGTAGTAATGAGGCATTTTGTTCAAGCAGTGGTGGTTTTATTTTAGGCAGAGGTGTAAACCCTTAAAGGGAGAAAAACAGATCATGTGTGAGTGTGAGTGAAAATTAAATCTAACAGCTTCAGAAACAGAGAAGGTGTGGATTTATGCATGACAAGAAAAACAGGCACGGGAACTGGTGTCCAGTATTTAACTCCAGTTAATCGTTCAGTTGTTTCAAACTGTTTTAACATTTATTACAACGTAGAGATTGTTTATAAGCCAAAATGCTACTGAGACAATGACAATATTTAATAAAGAAGAACAATAAACTAATGTTTTCTCCTGCAGAGCTAAATAATCAGCGGGTGAGGGATGTTCTCCCCTCACACACCTCATGTACAAACACACACACACAGTTGTGTCAACGTAAATCCCTCCATGTCACTGCAGAGTGGCCTTCTGAGGACATGCATAAAACATAATTTGGTTTAGAAAATGTCATGCTGGATGGAAGGAAGTCCCTGAGAGGCGACCAGATGGACTGCTTCAACACACCGACGTTCTTCCATACTCCCTAATCCACAGCACAGTCTGAATATTCAGTGTGCTGCGTGGCCATTAACGCTGCAGAGATGAGCAGAACTGTATCAGGATGTACGTTGCGTCGTCCATTTTCTGCTGAAGATTCAATAAATTAATTAAAAGGAGGTCATTTTGATTAAAGTGAACGTTTCAGAGATATAAACTAAAGAAATAGGGTTTTTTTTGTTTTGTTTTGTATACAGCCACCACTTTTTGGATTTAAGCTAAAATCCTTTTAGGCTGAGAAGGGATGTTGTTGTGCAGTTACCATATTTTCTGACGTATACGTTGCATCATTAAAAAAAGCATCATGAAAAGGAAAAAAAAATCATATATAAGTTGCATTTATTTAATGGTCAAAATGGCTTCATTTCACCTGGGCAGCGCCATCCATCCATCCATCGCAGCCGGAGCTGCTAGCTCTCCAGCAATTTTCCGCCTGCACCAGCTGAATGAAGCAAACGCACATGGGAGGACTCGCTGTTGCAGTTCTTAGAAATTTAACAAGATTACCACAAAAACAATTGTTTGTTTGCTCGACATTATAGCAAAGGTGTGTCTCAGTTTAACTTTTCCTTAATAAATGCACTTTAATTCAAGGTTCTTTATTTGTCGTTTGCAACCCATGTGGTACATGTGGTGGATCAAAATTATGTACACCAGGTCCCAGTTACATCCAACAAAAAAAAAAATGGTCAAAACAGCTTCATTTCGCCTGGGCGGCCATCCATCCGTCCATCGCAGCTGGAGTTGCTAGCTCTCCAGCGTTCTTCTGCCTGCATCAGCTGAGTGAAGAGAGTGTGCATGGGAGGACTCGCTGTCGCAGTTCTTAGAAATTTAAAGAGTCAGACAAAAACTGTATCATGAAAATGGAAATAAAATTAAGTTGCTTCAAATTATAAGTCGCAGCTGCGACTTCTACGTCAGAAAATACGGTACTCAGTTTCAGCTACGACCACATCAAATGAAGCTCAATATGTTTAAAAGTGAGTTCTAGACATTTTGTGTTGGTTAAGGTTGATCAGCTGTGGTGGCCATCTTGTTTAGGGTTGACTCCAAAATGTAGGTGTACGGTACTTCAAATTAAATTGTTCTGGGAGTTTTACTGTAATCTGTCCACAGTCAGTGTTGGTTTAAAAAGCAAAGACTCAGTTCAGCAGGACCTGCAGCTTCTATTACAACAAGTTTAGCTCATCAGCTGCAAAACTGGCTCCGTTTGAGCCAGTTTATGTTTCATAATGTCCGTTGAGTTGGTAACCATCTTTAATTGGGCTGACTCCACAGTTGTAGATGTCAAAACTACTTTTAGGGTGTTTCTGTAACATTTGTCAATATATTTTGCTAACAGACACACAGATTGCATTAATGGTTAATGGTAGTTTAAAAAACAAATCTTGTAAGATTAATTACTGCTCAGTGAACGGGTTGTGAAGCTACTGCATCACTAAATTTGATCTCAGTGTCTTTGGAATTAGCTGACTTACGGTACTTTTGTTTAGCTATGGCGGCCATCTTGAATAGGGTTGACTCCAAAGGTTAATCAACTCCACATCCAATGATTACTTTGTTTCTGAAACTTTTTTAAAAGCCCATCCACTGGTTCACGAGATATTTTGCTAACAGTACAAATGAGCACACGCTTAGAATCAGACAAAAGACATAATCTCCGTTTCTCTCTTAATAGCTGATAATGAAAATGGAAACTTCAAATGACTAAAAACAAGACGTGCTGTAGTGTCACGCTGCATATTTCTTACTCAACACATTTTTCACCAACTAAACAGAATAAGAATCTTTAATTATCTTTGGTAGCTCTTCAGTTGTTTAAACATCAGTCGTTAAAGTCGAGGCCGGACCCTCCTGAGGTTCGACTTTAATCTGCTCGTTCGTTCCTCCTGCAAGAAACAATCACTGGCACCAAACCAACCACAGGACCTTCTCAGCAGATGTAAAACGATATTTGCTGAATGTTTCTCAACATTGCTTCAGGGCCACTCACAGATTGCAATCAATAGCTCGGTGGGGCAACTACAACCAAGACAATATGTCTCTGGTTTTGTTAAATTAATGTTTATGGCAGGGTTCCCATTTAGAAACCACTTGTAACCAAGGGCAACAGACCAAGATGAGCATCTTCTACAAGAGGCGCAAAGCCAAACATGGACCGATGAGTCATGTTGAAAAATGCTCTCTTTGTCTATAAAGAACTGTTTCAAGTTCTTGTGGTCTGAATGTCACGTGGCTTTAATTGTTGTTACAACAATTAAATGTCTCGTACGTAAACGTGAATCAAACTAATTTTCTTTTTTGCACAGCAAATAAATCTCCCCGCAGAGCTTGAAGTGTCATTTAGTTAACGTTTGTTAAAACAAGGGACACGGCAGCGTCCCACATGCAAACATATTTCACACGCCGCTGACGGAAAGGCAGCAGAGATGTTCAGTGACAGAGTCGTCTGGTACGTGCACTGTCAGTCCTGCATCCATCTTTAGGGGATTATAAACATGTGACTCACTCTTCCCTGACTGTTTCGGCGCGTATCGATCTGTCTTTTGTCTCGTTTTAGTTTAAAATTACAGTGCCACACGCAGTAAAATCATCTCTGTGGAAGCCTCCCAGTAATAATCTATTGACAAAAGAAGACCTAATGAAGAAGGATCGTGGCGGCAGTGATCTTCTGGCACACGGGCCACAAACCGTTGATCAGCTTGTTCACTGTCAGTCCACGAACAACAGAACGTGTCACTAAGTCAAGATGAGTGAAATAAAAAGCTATCATTTCTGTGCACGTACGATGGAAACAGTGCTGCGGTGTGAGCCAGTGTTGCGCACGTCACTTCCTAACTCGGCATCTCTGCGAGGAGGCAGTCGCTGATGGTTTCTGTTGCTCAGCGTGTTACACTGCCTCTTCTGCCGGTTTGCTGCGTGACCATGGCAACAGCTGAATCTAATTATCATCTAAAGGCTCACTAGTAGGCCATTTAACAGCAATATCTACCTCAGGGAAATATGAAAAGCCCAAATATAAGTGCATTACCATACTGCCCGTTGCCATAGCTATGACGGATTAGCCTCTAGCTGTGGCTTCAGTGTGATGCGGCTGTCGAAAGCCATAATGAGTTCTTCTCAGCCAAACGAGGGCGAGTTGGACTGACAGAACGATGCAGTGACGGTTCATGAACACGTAGAGGGGCTGTTTGATAGCTTTGCATTTCCTGACCCACAGGATGCATGAAATACATCTACATGATGAACATGGAGAGAATTAGTGACTTCACTCCTGACCAGCTCTGCAGTTTTGACTCTTTTCCACAAACATCTTAAAGTTTAAACCAGTTTAAAACCATAAAATTTAATTATCCATGCTTATAGTTTAAACCACAATTATCCCAAAAAGCATCATGTAGAAGATAAAACATAACTTTAAACTTTACACACTGTGGATAACAATTTAAACAACTATTCTCAAGTTTGTTTTATTAGTTTAGCTTTACAAGTCTGGACTCGTCTTTGTGTACATCACAATCTGCACTAAAAGCATTGAAATTACCACCAATTTAGGATTTTCACTGTTTTTCTCTACAGACAGACAAAAGATTTATACACAAAAGCTTGAGATAAAACCACCAAATCCTTAGAGGTTTGTAGCAAATTCAAAAAATGTGGTTGTTCGAAGATAAATCTGACCACTGAGTCTCAAACACATAAAAATAACCATTTTATACTCAGGGGTTAGTATGATCTGTTGTGATGTCATAAATTGGGGCGCAACAATGGAAAGATAAAAATGTTACCTCCAGTTGTGACTATGCTGCAGACATAGTGTACACATGCTTTCTTCATTGATTGTGGAGCTCATACAGTTTTTATTAAACATGCAGAGTTAAATTTAAAAGACTACAAAACTTTCACTTTTAAGCTCAATTCAGCATAATCCTGCAAAAACATCTTTTCAACCCAAATTCATTTTTTATTCAACCTTTATTCATACAGGATAGTCTCATTGAGCCACGAGGACTCGTTTACAAGAGCGACCTGTTTTAGACAGGACACATAAAGTACAGAAAACAATAACAGTAAACAATAATAACAATAAATACCATTAAAATAAGAGTAGTGTACAAAACAATAAATCAGTGTGCTGTAAAACAAGGTGAAATACTCATTGACATTCATTTCTCGTTGTAAGATTTTAAGTCAAAATGTGTGTAAGCCATGTTTCTGCCCCTCCATAAATAAAATTAGACACGGTTGCTTTTATTGCACTGATCTGGCATTTGTTCAAAGTGTTGATGGGCTGTAATATGTCTGGTGTTTATATCTTGTGCCACTGATACAAACATCTGTCATTGCATGAATCATCACAATGAGAAAACAAATCAGCTTCTGATGAAATCATACCAACTGGCATATTTATTTCATTTTTATGAACTTAATAATTATTGAAATGGCTTTTCACAGAGCAAAGAGAGGGGAATGGAAATTCTGTCTGTGTTGTAAGCTAGATAACTTGAAAACTGAATCAGATATAGACTTACATTTTGCTAACTACATTTAAACAAGGAATGTTCCTTTTGAAAATTGGATTGCCATGTCAAAATCCAAGATGGCTGCCACTATAAATATCCATACGTCTTGCAAGACGGATAATTTTAAAATAGAGTGAGATCCCGACTTCTATTTTACTGTGTGGCTGCAACCAGACATAAAAAAGGTCCCTATCAAAAATTGGGTTGCCATGTTAAAATCCAAGATGGCTGCTGCCATATATACATGTATACCAGCCAGCCCAATAATTTGAGGAAACTACGCTTTTTCATTTTTATGTTGGTTAAACGTATAATTTTCTCAAATAAATGGGGTGGCCCTTGGGGTGGATGAAGATTAATCTAAGACCGGCCCTGGCTCTCCATTGTAGATAAAAATGCTTCCTCCACTTGCCAGGACCCATAATACTGTGCTGCCTCAGGTAAGCAAAACAAAAATTAAAAATAAACTATGGTACCTTTATTCTTACATACAGTGTAACTGTGACTGTGACTGTCTGTTGTTGTTGTTGTTGTTATTCACTGTTGTCATCGGTCTTTATTAAAATCAGGTCTCTCTTGTAAATAAGTCCCCGTGGCTCAATGGGATCAACCTGTTTAAATAAAGGTTGAATGAATGATAAAACTCAAACCCATGGAATATCTCGCTCCAAAAACATTGTCAAGGAAAACAAGGAAGCAAGGAAACATCCTTTGTCCCAAGGCCAGTTTAAAGAGGGACTTACCCCATGGTAAAACGGTAGCTCCGCCCGAGACGAGATTCAAACACTGCAAAGTGGGCGTGCTGAGAGACGCCGGCAAAAAGAGGGGGAGGTGGAATCACAAGACTAAGCTAATAATAAATATACCGCCAACCCGGAAATGATGGAGATCAAATCCCA
>JARVGV010000645.1:2071334-2082370 GCA_031762435.1 Hypsolebias longignatus | reverse complement strand
GGCCCCCCCCCCCCCCCCCCACAATCGCTTGTCTTTCTCTGTATGCTTAATCAGTCTGTTAGTAAAATATCTCTCAAACCTTTAAACACGTTTTGAAAAAATTGGGTGCACAAACAAACGGTCGACGTTTGAAGTCCGTCCGATTCAAGAGGGCCACCACAGGTAACGTGGACAAAACGGTTGTGTCTGAGCAAATGTTACACACATGGACTTAAAAGTTGTCTGGTAGTCGCTGAAAGTTGTCCTGAAAACGCACACTCTAAAGCACGGCTGTTCAACTGGTGGCCCGGGGGCCAAATCAGGCCCACTGGAGCACAATTAGGCCGGTTTGTTTTTAAATAAAACTAGATTTTGAACCACAAAACAAACTCAACTATCATTTTCATTTCCTGCAAAAATGCACGTGTGAATGCCTCTTGCTTACGAATGTCCAGGAAACAGTTGAAAAGTAGCTTAAAATAGCAGAAAGAACCTTCACATGTCAGAAGGGAGCAGAACGTGCACAATCGGATGCTGCCAAAATAAACTGTTGACATGACATACTGTGTTTGGGTTTGCTCTCAGATACCACTATACCAAATTTCAGCTGAATAGCTCTAAAAGAAAATGCCTGAGTTACTGTATTTTCTCCTTTTTAGCTAAGCCGGCCATCTTGGATTTTTGATTTGGTTTCAGGGAGCGTTCTCAGCTATAACCTCGCCTAATTTTAGCTCTGTATGCGCAAAAATGGCTCCATTCAAAAGTAGCATTGGCAGCCATGTTGGATTTTTGATTTTCATGTGGCATTTGATGGGAAACATTGTGGGTTACCATCACACTGACTTTCAGCTCAATATGACAAAAATTGGCTGATTTGTAGCATTATTTTTTCTTTATAGTTAAGGCGGCCATCTTGGAATTTTAGTTTTCAATCAGAGTCTATTAGGGATCTTTGTCAGCTACCAGTATGCCAAATTCCAAATGCGTAGCTGTAAAAGTGACAGAGTTATCCCAGTTTTTCTCTAAAACAGCCGAATGCTAGCTAAAGAAATCTAGAAAGAAGCTCAAATTTTCAAATGGAAGCTGAGGGAGCTTCATTGTGGCCACTAAGGCTGAAGTAGGCATAAATTAAGTTGGTCCCTGAGCTCTTGTTTCAGTAACTGTGGCTCCCTGAGCAGTTTAGTTGAATAGCCCTGCTCGAGGTGTGAGTTATTAATATGATCTGTAACGTTTAGTTTATGTCAGAAAGAGATTGTTTAACTCCAGTAGTCCAGTCCTGGTCCAAGTTCTGGTTAGATCCTGGGGTCTTTCCATGTGGAGGCTGCATGTTCTACTCATGTTAGCCTGGGTTTCCTCCCACAGTCCTCAAATATGTCTGTTAGGTCCAGGCCTCCTGTGTTAATGAGACCTGTGATCTTAAAGGGTGAAAGAGACGTTAATGATAAATAAATGTCTAAAATTTGACAGCGTCTTAATAAATATATTGAAATCATGTCATGTTTGGTTTTAGGGAGCCATTCATTTAAAATGAGTCTGTGTGTGTTTGGTGGGGGGATTGTCTTCTGGGTGTTTTCTTTACAGTGCACTGACACCTGTCATTATGAAGACTCTGACCCCGTGAACTTTGTCAACAGTCAGAGCCGATCAAGCCTCAGTTTGAAAGGCTCTTTTATTTTGTGGTTCTGAGGCTTAAAACTGAGTGGCCCCTCACCTCAGGGCAGGGGGAGGGGGGCAGTGGTTAGTCTACATTTTTGTAGTGGGTATACTGTGCTTAGAAACCAAAGTACGCCGGTTAGTACAATGTAATTGTGAATTATTTTTTTTTAAGCATATAGAACATTTCCAAATTTCTCTGATGCTCATTTGAATAGAAGAACAACAAACATTGTACAACAGTTGGATTTGTATTAAAAACATGTCTTATAATTTATAACCGTATCAAAGCAAAACATGTTCAAGTATTAAGTAGTAAGTACAGAACTATACAATAATTTGCTGGATAAGCGAATGTAATGAATAGGGATGTACGATATTATCGGCATCGGTATCCGCCGATATTAACGGTAAATTCCAATATCGGACATCGGACGTTCCATTAAAATAACTCACCGTTATAAAAGGCGCTGTTTTTGCCTGCAGCGGCAGCACAACGCGATAGTGTCGCGTGCGCCTACCTGATCTCACAGTGGAGAGGAAAATTCAAAATGTCGGTGGTGTGGAAGTTTTATTTATTTTTGTTGGTGAGGATGCCAAATCATGAAGATTTATGGACCACGTTGAGCCTCGCTACATCGTCCCCAGTTGGAGATGTTTTCCCAACGTAACGTTTCCCGAGTCACAAGCCGTCATTTCCATTATCATTGAGAAGCTAATACTCGAAAGCACTTGGGTGAGTTTTACCACAGACATTTGGACGTCGTGTTAGCTCCGTTAGCCTGATTAGTCTTAAAGCACAATGGATAGACAAAAACTTTGAACTTAAAAAGTCTGTCCTTCAACACTTTTCATTTAGCATAAGTCAAAGTGCTATGCATATCATATGTCTGTTACTGAATATATGTCACCAGCTCTTACAGCTGTTGCACAATTTTTGTAGCAATAAGCCTAAATAAGAGAGATATGTTCTGACAAAGGAACTATATAAAATATTGGTATTGGCCAAATAAGTTTTAACATATCGGCCAAAAATCCAATATTGTGCATCCCTAGTTGTTTTAAAAATGGCCAGAGATGTAAAAGAAGGAAGCAGTTTTCTACAGACACTGTGTCTGCAGCTCATCTGACCTCTCAGTAACTTCAGAGCTGAGGATTTCTGTTCAAGCAACGGCTACTTAAACATGTGACAAAGTTCTCCTTAAAATGAGCAACCATATTAAAGTTTAAAGAAAAAGTTTAATAATTTAATTACCATGATTATCAAGCTGTAACTGTAAAGTTAACATAAAATAAAGAATATTAAAATCTAACACCACTGAATCAGTTCTGTTTAAATACGTTCAACATTCCTTATTATGTCAATTATTTATTCATTAAGAATTGTCTATTTATATGATGTACAAAACAAATAACAACGTATAAGCCAACCTAAAGCTACATTTATTCAATTTTATTTCTACAGGTTAGTCTCACTGAGCCTCGGGGACTCGTTGACAAGAGAGACCTGAGACCTGTAACATTAATACGCTGCAAGCATTTCTCTGTATTTGTTTTAATATCTTTGTACAAATATCTGGAACAATGGTTGCCAAAGCTGGGGTGAAGAGTCCACTTTGGGTCGTGGATTTATTTAATTTATTTATTAACCTCTTTTTAACCAGTCAAATCCCACTGAGGTCACAGATCTGTTTTACCAGGGAGGCCTGATGGCAGACTAACAAGAAACAATAAGTGAAGGGTCTTGATAGAATTTAATCAAAAATATTTGAAGTAATCGCTAAACAAATAATAATAATAACAATAATAATAATAATAATAATAATAATATAAAATAAAGTGATGCAGTCACTTTTTCTGGTCTTTATTTAGTTACTTGAGTTTAATTTTATATTTATTTTCCGGTCATGGTTTGATTATTGTCACTTTGGTTATTTGTGTTTTCCTGTCAGTTTAGGTCATTATTTCTTTTGGATTCGTTCTACATTTTTAGTTTTATAGTTTAGGTCTTGGATCAGTGGATAGAGCTGCTGCCTGTCAGCGAGCAGGTTGCTCCGGTTCAAATCCTGGTCCGGGAAATTCTGGTGGAGTTTGGATGTTCTCTCTGTGCTGTGTGGGTTTTACTCCAGTTTCCTCCCACAGACCAAAAACATGCATGTTAGACTGATGGTGACTCTGAATTGTCTCTAGGTGAGAGAGTGGATGGTTGTTTGTGTCGTTTGTCTCTGTGTGTCCCTGTGATGGACAGAAGACCTGTCCAATGTGTCCCTGTGATGGACAGAAGACCTGTTCAATGTGTCCCTGTGATGGACTAGAGACCTGTCCAGGTGTCCCCCACCTCTCACAGTGACTGCTTGATATGGACACCAATGACCCCCATGACCCCAAAAGGAAGAAGCAGGTAAAATATAATGGATGAAAGGATGGATGGATGGATGGATGGATGGATGGATGGATGGATGGATGGATGGATGGATGGATGGAGAATTGTACCCTGAGAACTGAAAACTTATTCAAAGGGCTCTAGATATCTTTGTATTTTCAAGGTGAAAACCCTGTAAGTCTAGTTCTCTCATGTTTGTCCTATCAGAATACTTCTTAAAATTTTTTAAAATAACTTACGTTGATGTCTGAAGTTTGCTTGTTCATGAACAGATGTGTTTGTCACTGAGATTTATTTCTGGTTGTATCTGACACACATGAAGTAGTAAAACAACTGAAAATACATTTTTTACTGGTAATTGTTTTGACCTGAACACAGATGATAAAAATAAAAATCTAATGTAGATTGTGTCATTGATGATACTCCACACCATTTACAGAAACATCTCCATCAGCATCGTGTCCTTCTCTGTACTGTTGTTTCCTTTTTTTCTCAATAAACTCTTCACATATGGTTCACCATCATCTTTTGCCTTCTTGGTTTATTTTTTCAGTTTAGTCTTCGAGCACCCGTCTATTTGAGCACAGCTGGAAGATAACGCCGCTTCAGACTCCTGCTCTGTGAACACACCTGCTGCTCAAAGGACGACGCAACAGTAATCTGCTTTCATGTGGAAATAACCCTCTTCTGGTTTTAATAAAGAACACCAGAGGCATCAAAGTGACAAGGTACAAACACCTTCATACCATTTAAAGGTGATGTTCATTTATGAAGGAGGCAGTGCCGTTCCTCTGATGACAACAAATACACATGCAGGGAATTTGTTCGATTTCCTCACTTGAAGTTATGCAGATTGAACTGTGCCCCACACATGCACAACTAGGCCTGTCATGATAAGTTCTGCTGGGTGATTAATTGTCTCAGATATTAATTTGACAATAATTAGTAATTATTGTTAGCAGTGTATGCTAAAATCACAGTTTGTATTTTTTCATTCCTTTTTTGGTTTGTTAAAAACAAGGCTGCATGTTCTATTATGTCTTTATTTACATTTACAGTTAAAAGATGTGATCATTTACATCATTGGTGCATCACGTCAGGCTACATTCTTCTAAATCAAACGGAGTTGTGGGCAGCGTGGACGCTCCAACGCTCACGGCGGTCACTCCTCCTGCGTCGTAGCAGAAAACAACACAGGCACAGCACACAAGCAACGCAATTTCCATCAAACGTCTGCTGACGACAAGACTGAAGATGAAGGAAATCTGAAAGATGACCAGCAAGAAAACTGTCTTTGATCAAATTCTCCAAGACTCTAGATCATCTGCCAATTCTGAATGATTGACAGCTGGTGTAAAGGGCTAACAGGAAAAGTTTTAAAGCTCTTTTTAACATATTAGTTTAAACATACTTTTGTAAGTGAAATACTCAACCACCTAAAGACTTTATTGCATATAATATTGGTATTTTAGTTTACATCATTAAAAAATTTTTGATAACCAGATCTGAAAGATTTATGTCTTGACTGACGTCTGACATATGACGTTACTATAAGTCTTTGAAAAATAGTCAGAATTGATCAAATTATTATTGACAACTCAAAATTAAAACTGAATTGAACTGAAATTGGTTAACAGCCCCCTAAATCAGAATTAGTGCATCTTAAGTCAAAATAACCAGCAACTTTTGCAATTTGTTTTAAGCATTTGTACTAATGTGCTGGTTGATGTCTAAAAAACCTCCATAAACTTTATTAAAGTTAATATATGACTCATTAAATACAGAGGACTCACATTTCAGCAGTTCTTTGTTTGATTCAAACCTCCATCAGAAATATGAACTGGATCAAGGACAACATGAAGCTCAGCAGAATAAAAGATATTGTGTCAAATAGGCATTTATGGGAACTTTCCAGTTCTAAAGTGCTGTTTGTGAACATTAGGGGGGTGGGGGGGACAATATCAGTGCAACACACTTCTTTGTCAATTTTCCTAGAACTTATTTAGTAAATTAGTCATCCTGTCACATGTTGCAGCTCAGAGTGCATGAAAAATCAAAGCAAAATAACGTGAACATGAAAAGTTTAGGGGGAAAATATAAGAGCTTCATTATTAGACATGGGCAACAAGAATTAAAACTTTACAAGTTTTAAAAATAAAAACAGACATGCTGAGTCTGAACACATTTTACTGATGGTTTTCATCTTTCAGCTCTGAGGGCCATGCAGGACCCACAAACCCATCCCACCAACTATCCAATTATTGATAACTTGCAGCTGATAGATTCAGACTGAGTCCAGCTAAGAAGGGGTTAATGTTGGCACTTGTCCACAGCCTACCATCAGGTTTGTAAATCTTCTTACAGTAATGCAGTCATGTTGTTAGTGTGTTTGTTTAAAAGATGGCAGGAGCTCCAAAACCAGAATTCCTGCGTTCAACTTCTTTAATCCATCTTTAATTAATCTCAACTTGATGCAGGTGTTTTTCACATCTGCAAAGAGGTTAAGGTGCCTACAGAGTTTTCCTTTTTTGATCAAATTGGGCCCAAATGCAACCTTTATGTCTATTGATTGTTTAGATGTTGTTTAATGTCTTTTTGATCCAAAAATGCTCAATGGGGACATTTAACTTGTCACTTTTTAATAAATTAATTTAATCCATCCATTCATCCATCCATTATCTTCACTCACTTTATCCTTTCAGGTTGCGGGGGTCATTGGTGCCCATTAAATGCGCGTCCTGTGATTCACAAAGAAAATCACTACAAAAGCTTCTAAAAAAATGGAAAATTGCTGAACATTTTTTGAAAAGCAGCGCAGCCTCTCAAATGGCACCTGTTTAAGAGAAATAAATAAAAACAGACCATAATTACTAACATTATGACTAATCAAAGACCAGCCTCTGCACGGTCTGTTTAAAATCATCCGGGCCCTTGAGCAAATTTTGTTGATGGCCCGTGCCGTCAGTGAAATCATCGAGCAGAGTTAGGCCCAAACTGCAGTGCAACACCAGGAGGGATGCAGAGGTCTGAGCAGACGCTGCTCTTTCTGAAGATTAGATCATCATTCACGAAAAAACTTTTTAAAATATGCATATAGGCCTACCATGGGTTCCTGTTCCGGTTCTTTAGATACCTGATTAAATTGTGTTTGACTCCACAGACACAATGTAAACATCAGATTCAAGCTACAGTTGATCTTGGATTAAAAACATGGAAACGTCACAGTCTGGAGGCTCTGAATCGTATCTTGTCAGGCCACCTTGCCCTTCCCTCTCTTCAGTCGTGTTTGCAGAGTAGGTGCCAGGACACTGTATGATGGTGCACACCGCTGGTACAAGAACGAACACCATGAATCCCAACGCCTGCAGAAACCCACTGATGCTCACATCCCATGGAGAGCCCTAATAGATGAACAGGGCTGTTTGAGGTGCATCGTTAACTACACGTTCTCCCATATGAAGTGGCAATCCTATTAACTCTAACTAATTAACAAATAAGATCATACATGCACCTCTGTGACACTGATAAGGATCACGTCTGCCTGCAGTAGCTGTGGTCATATCATCTCCCGAAGCGTCTCCTTGAATTTTTTACAGCAATTTTATTTTAAAGCACATTTTAATAAAAATGTATTTTAATCTATTTTGGATGTGTTGATGAAGAGACTGCATCTGTTTTGATCAGTAACTATTGAGATATGAAACTTTACACGTTTGCATGTGGGAGCAGTTCATTCAACCTTACAAAGTCGGTGTAATGCCCAGAATGAGGCCCAAATTCAAACAAGTTGAAAAGGAGACTTTTGGGATGTGGCACACACGCAGGGAAACATCAAGGAAAAGGAAGTTCAGACCATTTCTTCCTTTAATCATCACTGAACAGACTCGCTCACTGGACAAGCATGCAGCAGATACTCCAGACCTCAACATCTGTCTGTACGACTAACAGACTCTACAGTGGGAGTAAAGGGACTGCAGGGCTTCTTAACAGATGATGTCATTCTGAACCCCCAAAGGGTTTCCATACACATCACCTGCCCAGGTGAGGACTGACGAAAACACCTCAACTCATCTGAAAACATCACCTGTGACTAGACCTGTCATAAATGTTGCTGGGCAATTAATTGTCTAAGAAATTATAGCGATAAACGATAATACTGTTTGAAATTTGATAATAAATATAGTCATTATTGTCAAATTTAAGAATAAATGATTAATTTGTTTTGTGTGCAGTACCTTTTTTGAACACAGGATGGCAGTATAAGACTTTGAACAGATGGATAGTGAGGGAGCGAGCAGCGTGTCTCTTTAAGTAAAATGGGAGGGAGGCCCCTTGACGTGACGTGGGCTCGGTTCTCAAAACGATCCAAAAACACGATTTTGGACGGTTAAAACAGATTTTAAAAGAGAAAAGGGAGGGGTCTGTGAAGATCAGAGTTGTCATCCAGTGTCTTCAGTAGAAACGAAAGAACAAAGAAACAATAAAGCAGATAAGTTAAAATGAGGTTGATCATTTTCATTTATCATGTGATTAATTGATTTATTGTTTATTGCGACAGGTCTACCTGTGATGATTTTTCATTTGTACACTTCTAACTTCCAAACAGGCTGACAAATTTAGTATTGATTTAATTTGTTTCTTTTTGTCCATAAATAATATTAAAATGATCTGTTTTGTCTTTGGGAAATACTCAGTCTTCTGTTAAAGTGCCCTCAAACACATTTCACATGAAGAGTCACTATAAAAAACAAACAGATTGACAGGAGATGACCATGACAGACCCCGAGTGTTGGTGGACACTCAGGGTTTCTGCAGACCCTTTCAGGAACACAGAAATCATTTACTGACTCCATTGGAAAACCTTCTTTGTTAATGAGTCCCAGGCTGCATGCAGCCTGCAACAGATTCTTCAATTAGTACTGAAAATAAACTGTTTTTAAATTGTTTATTGATCCAATTACTTTGGAGTCCCTGAAAAAGAAAAGCTGCAGTAAATAAAACCTTCCTCCAACATTGTTGGAAACACCAACTGTTCTCCTGCAGTACTACACAGAATCTGGTACTTTTCACAGACCAACACATTGTACACAGATCTCAAGGTACCAATCAGATTAGAGACCAGTGGCAACAAGTACTTGGGATGTCCAGGCACAGATTCAGAATACAAATGTGCCTCAGACTAAATATACAACACGGTCAAGGTTAAACCTCCTCAACTGTCAGATGATCAATGGAGCGACAACGAAACATTGAAGCATTTGGTCATTCAGGCTGGGGGGGCCTCAGCGTTGAGTGCACAGACAATGAAAGCATGAAGATGCACACTGACTCATTCACACCTTGGACACGATGGAGGTGGCATCACCCACACACATGGACATTCTGACCATCTTCTTGTTCTTCATTACAGACTGGACTTTTGTTTGTGATCCAAGCAAGAACAAGAAAAGATTCTTTGTGATGTCGGTGTGACTCTTTATCAGGATGTGATTATTGATCACAGTAACCTCATGACATGGACAGCCCACTGGATGGATGGATGGATGGATGGATGGATGGAACTGTTTGTTTATTGTTGTTGTGATGTTTGGAGATGTGTCAACAACAATCTGTCAGTATCTGCTGACTCACACAAACTACCTGTCTCCACCTCCTGCTCTGACCTGAGGTGATGTTCCACCTAAACGCACCTCCAGCCTCCAACCATCGGCCTTCTTTGACCACATGAGCGGCGGATCAGTCACGGAGCTCACCTGTCATAGCTCCACCTGCTGTACGACATGCTCCTGTTGCCGCCGACTCCCTCCATGTTTCCGGACCTGGACCGACTGGACCCACTGGACCGACTGGACCCTGGACCGGGCGCTGACCAGACGGCTCGTGTCTCCGGGACCAGCCGAGTCCTGAAGCGCTTCCAGCGAACGAGCAGCTCGAGCTCAGCCTGACGCTCTTCTGTGGAATATACCACCTCAGAGAGGGGCGCGCGCGCGAGCTGTCACGGTGCGCGCGCCGCCGCTGCTGTCACGGTCGAGTTAATCAATTCATTCAGCCACGACGGGCATCAGTTGAGCCGTGCACGCGTCGACTACAGCCTCTTATAATGTGCACGCCAGTGGTTTCCGGGTCGCGGCCCCACTGCGTCGTAAAACACAAGTGCGCGTTAAGATGATCCAGATGTAAAATTACTGTATGAAAAACTGTATTGTTAGGGGGGGTTAGTGCATGTGTACGTGCACAAAATGGATACTTTGGTGCGTGTTTGAACAATTGTGTTATTTTTTTTAATTGGATGCAAAGAACCTGCATGTTGCGACTTGTGGCCAAAAATATTGGATGGAAATTCAACTTTGGGACATTTAGATTGATCTAATTTTCATTCACTTTGTTTGTGTTGAGACAAAAACGTCTCATGAACTATTTGGTCATTGTTTTGTACCAGATGTTTGACGCAAGCCCTGCAGGCCCAGGGTTATGAGACCACATCTGCATGTTCATACTATCTTTAATAAACGAATCCATGACTGGGCACTATTGCTCACAGAAGCACTCCAAAACCACGTGGAAAGTTTTCCAAGAAGCCAAAAGCTGTTGCAACTTTAGATACCAGCCATCCAACAGAAAGAGACGTGAAGATCAGGTAAGGTGTGAAGGAAGATGAGTCTGCAGTGATTTGTGACGGAAAGTTCCAAGAATGAAAGGGAAGATTTACATGATGATGTTAGTAAGACCCATGATGATGATGTATGATTTGGAAGTGTTGGCACAAACAAAAAGACAGGACCTGCTGGAGATGGTAGAGATAAAGATGTTCAGATGTTTATTGGGAGGGACCAGACTTGGCAGCATCAGAAGTGAGGAGTAGAAACAGTGATTTGCCCTGTTGACATGCACACAGCTGGATACCTCATCGACTTGAAGACTTGATGATGTGTCTATCTCTGCTGACATCACGGGCTCCCCGGTACATTCCCGGATTTTACTAGTTTTGATACTGGGACCCTGTGTACATAATTTCGTTTCA
>JARVGV010000645.1:1958700-1969864 GCA_031762435.1 Hypsolebias longignatus | reverse complement strand
TTTTTTTAGGGTATTTTGTTAGCTAACAGCTTGGAAACACATTAAAACGGCGTTCTAAGTGCGCAGTTGTTGTTTTTGCATTGAAAAAAAGTGTTTAAAAAGGCGTTACGGCTTCCGACTTACGGCAAAATCGAGTTACGAACGCACCGTAGGAACGGAACCCGTTCATAACGGAACCCGTTCGTAACTCGGGGACTACCTGTATATGTATATGTCTGTATATACTTTAATACACCAACAAACACATATTTATGTTCTTGGTAGTTTGCAGAGTTTTATTGTATATATCATTTAATTAATAATTTTGTTATTAAAATGTTTAAGTTATATATAGAAGCAGATTAAGACCCACCTTATTTTCTTTTATCGGCTTTATTGTTTATTCGTCTCTCTTTCTACTGACAACACTGGATGACAAATGCTCAACTCCAGTACTCTTCACTGACCCCTCCCCCCCTTTCTCTTTTCTCTTTAAAATCTGTTTTAATGTCCAAAATCTTGTTTTTGGATCGTCAAAAGCAGCTAAGCTGAGAAGTGAAGCTACAAGCTAAGCTAACAGGCCAACCTCAAGAATAAACCTCCGTCTTGTCAAAGCTCCAAAATTCATGGTTGAAACCCATGCCTTCGTCTAACAAGTTGTTTTTCTCTGCAAAAAGAAGCTGAGAACTTCTTGTTCACTGTTTTTTTAATTAAAAGCTTTGTGTGAAAAATACTATGCTATAGAGCTCAAACCACACCGAGCGTCCACCATGTCACCATGTCAGCCCAAGTCACCTCACAGGCCCTCTCTCCCATATTTCTTAAAGACACGCTGCTCAGCTAGCCATCCTGTGTATCAAACAGTCTTATACTGCCATCATGTGGTCAAAAAAGGTACTACACTCCAAACAATTTAACATTTCCTCTAAAATGTGTCAATTAATTGTTGTTCAATTTCAAACAAGATTATTGTTTTTTGCAATAATCTCTGAGACAATTAATCGCCTAGCAAAATTTGTAATCATGACAGGCCTAGTAGAATTATTTAGGGTTCTATTGTACCGTGCTGGTCAAACGTTGTAATCCTGAAGCTTCAGCTTTGAGCCCAGGCATCTGGTGTAAAACAACTACCAAATCTTTTATGAGAGTTTGCGTGCTGTCACAATCCCTGTAAAGGGAGCAGCTGCAAGAAAAACAACATGGTAAAATTTTCACCTGCATCATTTTTCATCATAAGCATCTCATGCTTTGATCATGAACATATTGATGATTTATTTGGGTGATTGTTCGTAATAAGAATACAAGCTTTGTTAAAAGTCGCCTTATGTTACATTCTGTCTAAAACAGTGTTTTAACTCATACAGCTCATTTCACTCCAGTAGGTTTAGTTATTTATTTATTTTTGCTTAAATTGGCTTTAATGCAAATGTTGTCCTTTGTTTTGTTTTTTTTTTTTTTTGTGTGTTTTTTTTTTTCTCTAATGGCCCCCGTCAAGGAGCAAAGAGGGGGAATTGGAAATGTCTGTCAGTCAGAGCATGTGAGCATGATAACTTGAAAAAAATGTGAGGTTCCATTTTGGTGTGGCTGCATCTTGGCAGATGGAAACGATTGGGTTGCCTGTCAAAATCCAAGATGGCTGCAGCCACATATGTCTATCCATCTTGTGAGCACAATAACTTGAAAAATAAGCAATGTGCCAACTTCCATCTTGGTTTGTGGCTGCATCTATGTAAGAAAGGTCACTACAAAACATTAGGTTGCCAAGTCATAATCCAAAATGGTTACCACAATATATTTATTTATACCAGTGAGTAAACTGGCGGGATGCACGATGGTCCAACTGGTAGAGCTGCTGCCTCTCAGTGAGCAGGTAGGTCCCTGGTTCAAATCCTGGTCTGGGGGCCTTTCTGGGGGGAGTTTGCATGTTGTCTCCGTGCATGCGTGGGGTTTTTCCGGGTAGGTAGTCCTTGGTTTACGGCGTTCTTGGTTTACAGCGTTTCGTGTTTACGGCTCCACCCCCAGGGATGTCATTGCGCCGTACGTTGCCTTTTTTAATGCAGCATTTTATATTTTTTGGGTTTTTTTTGTTTTTTTTGTTAACTAACTGCTTGGAAACACATTTAGAATCATTAATACAGCAGTTCGAAGTTGTTTTACATTGAAAAAAACGTGTTTAAAAAGACGTTTTCGATCGCGGTTTTACTTCCGGTTTACTTCCGGTTTCGTTTACGGCCGAAAATCCGCGTATACGGCCGCGGATACGGGCGGATCCGGTTTAAAGCTAAATCGGTTTACGGCTGAGCCGTTAGAACGGATCTCAGCCGTAAACCGGGGACTACCTGTACTCCGGTTTCCTTCCACTGACCAAAAATATGCATGTTAGACTGATGGTGACTCTAAATTGTCCCTAGATGTGAGTGAGAGAGTGACTGGTTGTTTGCTGTGATGGACTTGCGACCTGTCCAGGGTGTACCCTGCCCCTCGCACTTTGATTGCTGGACATGGGCACCAGCGACCCCCATGACTCAAAATGGAAGAAACGAATGGATGGATGTAAACTGGCCTCCTCAATCTTTAGAGTAAACTGCTTTCTATTGTTTGCTTCAAAGTATAGTTTCTTTAAATGATTGTGGTGGCCAAGCTAAATCTGTGGTGGCCAAGGCCACCATTGGCCACCCCCTGGCTCCACCATTGCACCTGGTTTTGGCCTTCAAAAACAAAACTACCGGTACTTGTCTTCTACAGAGTGCAACTCCTACCCACTTGAATATCTTGCACCAGTAACGTTAAGGTTTACTTAATTCTCTCTTCAATTCCTGTTCAGACAAACTCTCACAACATTCACTGTTCAAACCCGTCAGTGAATGGGGACATCAGCGTACCGCTTGCTACATGGGACTTACTCGTGTGTTTCTTGGTGATGTTGGAAAACGTATGAAAGGTGTGGACCTTGCTCTCATTATCATCGGTTATTTTCACCGTACGTTTTGTTTGCTTTACTCCAGCCCATCACATCCCATTGAGCCTTTTCCCTCCACTTTTAAAAATGGACGTAGATAAAATGCTTTATAGACAATCAAACATTTTTATAATTTTCTTTCTATTTTGGGTAACAGAAAGCAGATCAGCCCCTGATGTAAATGCATCACAATCACAGATTTTTCTTTGTCCGTTTTGGTTCGAGCAAATGTGACCATCCAGACTTGTTCGGGAATTTAGCTACATTGTATATTATTGGTAATGTATATTGATGATACAATTAAGGTTAATGAACTGTTTACAGTCGTAGTTCCCAATATGTTCAGGTGTTGTATGAACTTTTATCATGCTTCCTACTTCTCTTTCTAGTGATTTCACCAAGAAATATTTTTCTATCAGACAAACAACTTTCTAAATTACCGTTGCATCCACTTACAGAATAAATTAAAATTTGTTTAAATAATATGTCTTATATGTTTATATTTTGTATTGTTCATAAAACTAGTACACCAAACACCAAAGAATGGTTTAAAAAAAACAGATCGTAATTTGAAGGAAAAGCATCTTGTGTGTTGGTCAGATTCTGAACAATCCCTGATCCATTGACGTTGTAGATGAAAGTTAAGTCAAGTCAAATTTATTTATAGAGCACTTTTAAAACAGAAACTGTTACCAAAGTGCTTAACAAAAAGATCACAGCATCAAATAAAAAGTAACAAGATATAATTACAGCACATGGAATAAAAATATAAAACACAAAACATAATTAGAAACATTGAAATAGTAAATCAGATCACCTTGTGTCAAATGTTGCAGAATAATAACAACAAAAAAGTCAGTCAGAAAGAATGAAATACTAAATCAGATCAGATGACCATGTGTTAAATGTCTGTGAGTACAGATGAGTTTCCAGGAGAGTTTTAAAAGCAGAGACTGAGGAGGCCTGTCTAATGTTGATGAAAAAGCTTGATCTCCTCTGAGCTTCAACCTGGTTTTTGGTACAACCAAAAGCAGCTGGTCCGATGATCTCAGAGCCTGAAAAGGAACATTAGGATGGAGAAGGTCAGAGACGTATGAGGGTGCATTAATGCATTCATACGTCAGCAGAAGAATTTTGACACGTACAGGAAGCCATTGAAGAGAAGACAGAACCGGTGAAATGTGCTCAAACCTGCGAGTTCCAGTTAGAAGCCGAGCTGCAGCATTTAGGATGAGCTGGAGGTTAGGGTTGGGGTTGGGGTTGGGGTTAGAAAGAGAATCCTGACTGACCCCAACATGAAGTGAGTTACAGTAGTCCAGCTGGGTTGTAATGAAAACATGGACTCATTTTTCAAGGTCGAATCTGGACAGAACGGACTTAAGCTTAGCTACCTGCCTTAACTGAAAGAAGCTTTTTTGAAGAACAGAGTTGATCTGTTTATTAAACTTAAAGTCTGAGTCTATCACTATCCCAAGACTGGTAACTGACTGCTTTAGATGTGGCTGAAGGGAGTCCAGGTTTGCAGGATCAGTGACAGCGGCAGAGCTTGGGTTAAACACAATGACCTCAGTTTTCCCATCATTAAAACTCAAGAAGTTCGCAGCCATCCAAGTCTTGATGTCATCAAGACATTTTAGCAAAGGGTTGATGGAGCAGGAACTGTTTGGTTTTATGGGAAGATAAATCTGAGAATCATCAGCATAACAATGAAACGAAATGTCATGTTTCCTCAGGATAAACCCTAAGGGGAGCAGATGCAATGAAAACAGAAGTGGTTCAAGAATGGAGCCTTGCGGGACCCCACAGGAAAGAGGGATGGAAGCAGATAAATGATGACCAAAATCAACACAAAAACTCCCGTCACTCAGATATGAATGTGAAAAAGAGGAATACATTTTGAGCAAGTTTCTTTCCTCAGTCAAATAATGTTTCATTGTCTTGCCAGGTTGCCCTGACAATACACACCACATGTGTGCAGGTACCCTGTGGTATCCCTTTGGCCCTGTGGATCTGCGGGTGCAGCTAAGCCAAACAGGGCTGATGTTAAAAGATTTTTACAAGGCTCCAGACATTGACTTTCTGGCTGATTCCACCCAGAGAAAGTACCATATTGTCTCTTTTTCCTCTATAATGTGCAAACTTGAATTTTCAGTAAAGCTAAGTCTGCAGTCGTTGAACGAAATGTCTGATTTACATATATCCAGTAGAGCGCTGCATTTTATTTTGTTTTATGTGTTGTATGGATTTGTTTAGTAGTCTGTCGAGGTCAAACGTTCAGACTGGTTTATTTTAATCCCAGTCTGCTCCCTCCGTCTAAGCCCTGTGATCCAGACGCAGCCTTTTTCTGTCAGTTAAGCTGTTTCAGGCGAGCAGGACACACAGCTGAACACTCCCCGACCCCTCCAACAATATCAGCTGATATCAGGTGTTTGAAACTGTGCTGTCACTCTCCCTTTTTGTATAATTTTGTTTTCACTGAGTGTCTCAACAGCCAGTCCTCTTCAGCGCGTGCACGTGGGGTGGGCTGCTGACGCTGTATGTCGCTGCAGACTGACGTCAGCATCGCTGAGCTTCTCTACATACAAATCCCCTTCCTGCCCGCCTGCCCCACCCCACCCCCTCAATCTCCTATTAGCATGTTTTTATCACTTCTAGCACCTCTCACACGAGGAGCCAGGCTAATATGACATGCGGGTGTAACTAACGGGCTGTCTAATAGCTTGCACAGGTTTATTGACTCCTGTTAGGAAATATTTACGAGCCGTCTCATGTTGAAGTAGTGTGTGTGAGTGAAATTTGGTGTGTGCGTGCTTGTGTCTTCAGAGTTATTTTCATATTTCCAGCTTTTGTTGTGTTTGTAGTTATGCTTCACTTTGTGATTTGTCAGTGAACAGCTTTGTTTGCTGTGCTGTGTGTTTGTGAAAGTGTGCATACTTAATGTGGTCATTTTTATTTAAATTTTTTTCTGCATTCTGGAAAAAGCTGAACCATAAATAATCTTTATGCTTGTGCTCTCGTGAGGTTTGCACGCAGTGTCTCCCAGAATCACACATGCATGAGATACTGGCTGCTGTAAAAGATTCAAAATAGAGAAATCAAAGGAAAAATACTTTATTTAGAAAACATTTGCATCTTTTACTTGAGTAAAAAACAATACCTTGTTGTAAAATTGTCTTAGTAGAGTCATACCTTCAGATACTTGAAAGTACAAACATATTTGTTTTACTTAACTTGTTAAAAATTGAAATGATCAGTTGTTTGTATGAATTCAGTTAAGTCATAAATCTTTGTGGTACTTATTTTAAATTGAGGAGACGAGTGTGTTGGACAACAGCCAGATGCTAGTTTCCTTTCTTCTTGTTTTCCTTTCGGCTGCTCTCTTCTGCAGGGATCACCACAGCAGACACAAAAGATCTGGCAAGTTTTTTTTTGCCACGTGCTTCTCCTGATGCAACCTGGGCTCGAACCTGCGGTCTTTACAAGATCGTGGCACTGGCAATGCTAGTACTGTACCCCTCTTTACTTGGTCTTTGTCCCAAGTCCTAAAGAACATTTTGTTAACAATGCCCAAGTGCAGGTGTCCCAGCAGACAGAAGACAGTTCTGTGAAATGGCAGCTAAGCTCGTTTTGTGTTTATGCTTCTGGCAGTTCACAAGTCACCGATGAAGCCGCTCCCTGCCCGCGCTCAAACGAGCTCTCAGAGTACAGCAAGCAGTGCAGAATGAAAAGAGGCGTGGAAAGAAAAGCTCAGCTGCTCTGACGTGTGGTTAGGATACAGTGTCATGTATGATACAGTGTCATGTATGATACAGTGTCATGTATGATACAGTGTCATGTATGATACAGTGTCATGTATGATACAGTATCATGTATGATACAGTATGTATGATACAGTATCATGTATGATACAGTGTCAAGTATGATACAGTATCATGTATGATAGTGTCATGTATGATACAGTATCATGTATGATAGTGTCATGTATGATAGTGTCATGTATTACAGTGTCATGTATGATACAGTGTCATGTATGATACAGTGTCATGTATGATACCGTAACCCTAACCAGGTCCCAGAATCACCAGTTTGCTGTTGTTGAATGTAAGATTTACCCAAAAAAAAAACAGCTTGTTTGAGAGAGAAAAAAAAAAAGTTCAAATCTGAAAAAAAAAACAAACAGCTATGGTGTTTTGACTTTTAAATCCCGCAGCTGGGTGGTCGCTGAAAGCGTACGTCAGCACTTTGTCACAATTTTCTAATCAGTTGGAGCCACAAAGTCATCCTGCTGTTTCAGACGATGACAGTTACAGGTCTGTAACTGTCGCTCGGAGGTAAAGAGGCGCTACAGAGGTAGAGTGGTTCAGTCCCCTCTCTCCGCCTCTGTGTGTCTTTTGACTGGACCGAGGTGGGGAGAAGACATGTCCGTCCCGGACTGAGGTTTCCTGTGAATGAGCCTGATGTCTTGAGTTGTTTTTCTTGCTGTGAGCATATGTTTCTATCAGATTTTTTTAAATCTTGTCGTTGAAAGATTTGATCTCAAAGCTTACAAAAACAGCTTCTTGTAAATTATCCCTGTCTCGGCACCACTGCAGCGGTTAGATGACAAGCACGCTGTAACAGTTCACAGACTGTACACGTAGTTCTGTATGACACGTGCAAGAGCGTCACTCGGTGTCAGGAGTGCACGTGAAGCCTACTATCTGCCGTGTCTCACTTGTAGTTTTTCTAATTCCTTTTCTTACTGATCCTTCTTCAGCCTGTACCTGTCTCTTTGTCTCACTCCTGTCTCTTTGTCTCACTCCTTTGATTCTCTGTAAACGAGCAGAAGACCAACAACTCTGTCTTCCAGCCGTCTCCCGCCATCGCGTTGCCATGGCGTATGGAGCATTGTTTGCTGGCCTCTATGTCGGGTTGCCATGGCAGGGCTTATTTGCCATATTAAATGTTTGGCAGCATTGTACAGATGCTGATGACAAAGACCCAACATCCCACTTTGACCAACAAAATGGTTGCTGGTTCGAAGTGGACCCACCGATCCATTTAACGAGAACAGACACTGATTTTATTTGCTTTGTGTAGCAAGTTTACATTTGAATTTGATGTTGGATATGAATACAAGTTGTCACGTTCTTAATTAATTTAGAACTTTAATATTTAATTTTAATGCATTTTATTACACAGTGGGAAAAAAACAGGTAGAAACAAGACATTTAGTTTTTAAAATGTAAGAACAAATTTAAAGTTTCAAGAAATTCACTAGCTAATGTTGCTCCGTCTGAACTCCTTAATGGTCTGAATTTGATTACAGTTTTTTATTTTACATTTTATTGGGACTAGGCCTGCCACGATAACAAATGTTGCTGGGCGATTAATTGTCTCAGAAATTATTGCGATAAACGATAATATTGGTTGAAATTTGACAATAATTAGTAATTACTGTCAAATTTAAGAAGAAATGTTAAATTTGTTTTGAGTTTAGTACCTTTTTTCTACCACCGGATGGCAGTATAAGACTGTTTGAACCGAAGGATGGATAGTGAGGGAGCGAGCAGCGTGTCTCTAGGGAGGCCCCTTGACGTGACATGGGCTGTCGCTCTTTCCTTTAGTTAGATAAATATTTATTACATCATATTTTATTAGAGATAAATGAAAATGAGGTTGATCATTTTAATTTATCATTCTATTAATTGATTTATTGTTAATCGCGACAGATCTAGTTGTGACATAGTGTGCCCTATTTATGTGGGAAAGCAAGTTTTCTGTTTGTGTTTACATGTTAGAATGATGCTTGCTTGTGTTTTTTGTTTGTTTGTTTGCTTGTTTGTTTGTTGTTGATTTACAAAAACAGACCAGTCCCTCTTGTGGTGCAGAGTCAAACTACAGCACGCAGGGTCAAAAATTGAAAAAGATTATTTTGTTTGTGTGTACATTGTCGATAAATGAAATTCCCCCAAAGTTCAAGTTGTGTAATATTCATTGGGCCTAAACGCTGCCTTGACTAATAGAATATGTTTGATTAGTGTTGCAGTCACTTGACGTTGGAGATTATTCCATGTCTACCAACACGGTGTTACACAACACGTGCCAACTTTGACCTCACGCTGCTGCAAAGTGTGAGTACTCCTGTGTGGGTACCAACAGATAGCATGAAAATGCAGCCAGTTGACGTAGTTTAAGCTTGATAAGAGCTCATAACTCTATTGTAGACGCACCGTGGTGGTTTTAGTTTTTTTTTTTTTTTCTGTTTTTGCTTTTGCTCTCAGTGAAAGGCCTCAGTCTGCTGTCGCTCAGCCTGGCTACAAAAACTGTACCTGCAGCCAGAAAGTGCTTTAAGGGGTGCAGAAAATCCTTAATGTAAATTGACTACATTGTATTTGGACACTGGGCAGAGAGAGTTTTAAAAAAGCAGTGCTGCTCTCTGGTTTGGCCTGCTGGTGCCCTTTTTGTCACACGGGTCAAAAGCCAGGTTCCCTTTCTATGTGTGAGAAACAAGCTGCGGTGGCTTCTGAGTAACAACTGTCTTGTGGGTTTTTTCAGATGATCTTATGGGACTGGGATCTGAAACACTGGTACAAACCACAGTATCAGGTCAGTGCATTTCTTTCAGCTTACATCTTAAAATTTGCAGAAAATCTTCCTGTTTTCAGAAACAGGGTTGCTTGTCGTTCAACCAAAATCACCTTGAGGACGTTTCCCCACATTTCTTTTTCCTGAACATTGTGTAAAAAAAAAACAACCTTGCATACAGTGGCCTTGGAATCATTGTCCTGCCACATTTTTATCTTTCTCTGACAGTCTATGTACTTTTGGAACTATTTGTATAATCTGTAAAAGAATTTAGCTGTCGGAGGCCAAAAGTTATTATTTGTTCATGCTCCTGACAGAAAGTTGACCCAGTCGGAACGTTTTTTTCAATGAAACTGATCCTAAAATTTAAAAAAAAAAAGACACAAGGATTACACTGGGATGGATTGCACTTACAATTTATGGGATTTAACTTTTGTTATTTGCAGTTTTCTGCTTTCCAAATGGAGTTTTGTCCTTTTTTTAAACACTGAAGTTGTTGTTACTGTCCTCTCGTGTAAGCCTCTGGGATTAGGAGACAAGAAGAGAGGAATGAACTGGGAGAAGAAGTTAGAAATTAGAAATACCAGGAAGGTTAGCTACGAGAACATTAGAGTCCTCAAAGTCGTAAAGATGTGTTTTTAAAGTTGTCCCCGTTAGAACAGATGGAGATGCCCTCTGACAGTGCTTCTGTCTAACCTGCATGATGTCTGCCTTCATGTGGCAGGGTGCAGCGAGCGGCAATGGGGTGGATCTGTCAGTCATCAACGAGGCTAGAAATTTGGTGTCAGACCTACTGATGGAGTCATCACTGCAGCCAAACACCATCGCAGCTCTTCGCAGCATCTCCAGCCTCTTGGGGACATTTTCAGGCTCGTGCCGGCCCAGGGTGAACCCCATTACACCTTTTCCAGGTTTCTACTCTGTAGAGGCGGAGGACTGTCTGGAGCGAAGTGACAGGAAAGGCATAAAGGTGGGTAAAGTTTTACTAGAGCTGTAAACTAGTCCTCTGTCTACTTTAGGTGTTGATACTGATAATTTATTGCTTTATTTAGGCTGTTTAGGAACTATAAGGCTTTACGGTGTCTGACATTATTAAAGACACTGGGGAACAAAGTCCATTAGCAACACCTGTAATGTTAATCATCAGAATGAACGCTTTATTGAAGAATAGTATTTTGTTTTGCTTTAGTAGACACTTGGAGGTGGGACGCGTAGTCATTTTGAACTTGGACAAAGCTTGAAAATGTTTGCGTAAAAGCTTCATCAGTTTGTTTTCTAAGTATCCAGATGAACATGAAACTTCTTCTGCCTCTTAGGGTTTGAGCAGCAGAAACAGCCTGCCCACCCCACAGCCCAGGAGGAGTTCCACCTCCTCCACGCCTTCGGCTCTGTCCCTTCTTGACTCCGCCTCCTCACGCTGGGAGCGTAACAATGGAAAGAGACCCCACTGTGACCTCAGCTTGACCAGGTACCAAAAGATACACTGCTCAGTTTTGGCTCAGACCATTTGGTGACTCTGCCTGAACCTCAGTTTGAGTCTTCCTCAGGAGGCTTGGCGGATTGTGGATGAAGTGCAGGTTTTATTTTTAGGGTTCAAGTTCTCAGGTCTTAGGAAATTCAAATAGAAAACATTGATATATATATATACTGTGTGTGTAT
>JARVGV010000645.1:1831876-1843210 GCA_031762435.1 Hypsolebias longignatus | reverse complement strand
AAATCAAGAACAAGAACATGTCTGCATTGGTTTTTGACAGGATTCCAACAGATTCTTAAAACCATTTAGAGAAGTCAGGGTCGATGTATTCCCTTCTTTTGAATTGTGATGCTGCTTTTCACATGAATCATCAGCTGATGAAGAGGATGACTGTTTACATGGGCTCATCTTCAGTTACATCTTGTCCTTAGATAACTTTTACTAATTGGCTGTTTTATGTACATGAATGTTTTGAACAGTGCCCTGAGATGGTTTCTGTTCTGAAATGGCTCTATATACAGTAAATAAACTCAATTTATTTTTTATTTTTATATAGATGTGTGTAAGTGTGTATATATAGACTGAATGTATAATCATGACTATTAAAAAGTGAGTTGCTGTAGGTGGTGAAAAATGTGATCATCGATGTTTCGAAACAAACTCCTGCAGTGTTTTTGTATTTCTTCCAAAAAGGTCACACCTGCACCTACACCTGGACCTGCCATTCTGTTTGTTACTTCCTGTCCTACCAAACCCAGCTGGTCGAAGCAGATGGCCGCTCGTCCTGCTGGAGGTTTCTTCCTGCTAAAAGGGAGTTTTTCCTTTCCACTGTCCTTTGTGCTTGCTAAGGATGGGAGACTAGGATGAAGTGAAGATTCAACGTGGCTGCTGCTTCCTTAGAGAACTTTACCAACTGGTTTTTGAATGTACAGGTAGTCACCGACTTACGGCATTTTGGACTTACGGTGCCGCCCCCAGTGACGTCATCACACCTTACGTTGCCTTTTTTATGCAGCATTTTATGTTTTTCATCTTTTTTTTTTTTAGGGTATTTTGTTAGCTAACTGCTTGGAAACACATTAAAACACATTAAAACAGCGTTCTAAGTACGCTGTTGTTGTGTTACATTGAAAAAAAAAAGTGTTAAAAACGCCGTTACCGTTCGCCATGTGGTTTCAGTTTCGAGTTACGGCCGAAAATCCGGAGTTACGGCCGCCACGTCGGGGGTGCTCCAACTTACAGCAAATCGAGATACGAACGCGCCGCAGGAACAGATCTTGTTCATAAGTCGGTGACTACCGTATGAATGTTTCTGTACAGAGATGACTTCTGTTGTGATGTGGTGCTATGGAAATAAACTGAACTGAAATTGTAAAAGAAAATGTACATATTCTCATTGGCTTTATTAAACAATATACTTCAATGTTGCCAGATTGCTGTCAAATGGTCAAAATTAGTTTTCTTTGAGATTGTACTGATTTACTAAGTACTCAGATAGTTGTGGCTGAAAGGAACAGACTCCAAGACCATGAAGAATGAACAAAGTTTTATTTACAGTGAGTGCTATTACTAATAATTATCTGCAATATGGCTGGAAGGGACTGGACCTCTGGAGAGCTTGGACAAGAGTTAGTTTGGTGGTTCTAGTCTTTAGGATGATTCAAGATACAATTTCTCTCTTACAGTTGCAGTTAGGGGTCGTCGTAGGAATGGAGGTCCAGTGGTTCCAGTAATCATGGAGGAGAGAGTCCCAGCTAGGTCTCATATTGGTGGAAGGCGAGGACAGCTGAAGAATCACAAGGTGTCTTAAGACCAAACCAGAGGAGTCCAGGCTTATTAGGAACACAGGAGTCTGTGCTGAAACACGAGAATAAATAGGCTTTACTTGTCACTAAGAAAAAGTGGCTAACACAACTAGCGATTGCAGATAATGCACCAGCATCTAAGGGAAGTCATCTACTGCCATTTATATTCCTGTAGCTCATCAAGGGAATGGTCCACAACTGTGGCTTGTTGGCACAATCTAATGACTTGAATCTCCTTCAGATAAAGTGTGAGATGTTCAGTTATCTGGGAGAGAGTCAGAGCAGAGCCACTGCTCCTCCACATCAAGAGAAGCCAGCTGAGGTGTTTCAGGCACTTGTTGAGGATTCTCCGTATGCCTCCCTTGCGAGGTTGTCAAGACATGTCCAACTGTGTTGAGACACCAGAGAAGACCCAGGACAGGACATGGTAAATAGACTGTGTCTTGGCTGGGCCAGGGAATGTCTTGGAATCCTGCAAGAGCGATGTCTGGGGCTCTTTGTTCAAGCTGCTCCCCTGATGACCAGACTCTGGAATGAGCAGATGATGGATGGATCATTAGAAATAAAAATTGGTTGAAAGTAAAACTCTTGACCATACAGTATAAAAAAATGCATTTTAACTCTGAACATGCCACTCACATCATGCAAATAAAATAAATTTGAAAATGTCTCATTTCAGTATGTAAAGTGGAGGAATCATGTTTTTGTAAACACTAATAAAATAAGTTAAAGTTACTATAGGTGCAAATAAAAAGAAATCGGTTGCATAAATTGAATTCTTACAGAGCAGAGGTGAGCACTGAGCAGCACAGACTGCCCTCAGGCTATAATTTGCCAAAGTTTTACCTGCTGCTGGCTGAGACCAAACACAAGCATGAAGACAAAGCTTTGACTCCCAAACCTAACAAAAGCTTTTACTCATTTTTAACAGAAAAATAAGGGAAGTCATTTATGTATTTGATGCCTATTAGCGTTGTATGTTAAATCATGAAGATCACCTTTCATTCTAAAACACCCATTAAGCATTTCTGTCAAAGCAATCAAGCCATGCAGTTTGAAGAAGCTGCTACTTTGTTGTGTAAAGGTGAAGGAGTTAATTAGGTGATATGAAGGCGACTGATGTCGACGCAGCTCGTGCGACAGGAAGAGGAACCAAGTGGGCTGCTGCTAATCATGCCCTCCACCCCTTTATTTCTGTATTCATCTCAAAGCACATGCTTTTGAAGTCAGGACTGTCACTTCTGTGACGTGCACTCGCTTTCATTGAATCTCATGAAGAAAGTGTGCTTTGTTTGTTATGACAGAGTTTGAATAATTCTCAAATAAAATCATTAAAGTACACCGAATGTTCCATTTTCCAAAGAAGTTCACTCTGAATACAACACAAGTCGACAGTTTTATTTCTCTCCCTTTTAGTAATTTATTTTAATGTCTTGTTTCATTATATAAGTTTGAATTATCCATAAAATTGTCATAGGTTTCTCTATTTCCTGCTCATTGGATTTCAGTCCCTAACAAACTGTTACATGTCTCAGTTCCAGCTTCTTTTTAGAAAGCCAAACATTGTAGAATTAACAGTGTGGAAATGCTCCGTCATCCGTTTGCTTTACTTACTTTCTTAGTCTCCAGGGGGAGCAGGTGCCTGGACAAGATGAGGGACACCCTGTGTAGGTCCATCAAGTCCATCACAGGTCCACAATAGAGACAAACAAGACAAACAGCCACTAGTGTGGAAACAAATGTATCAATGTACATTTTGATGCACAGCAAACAACTTTGATAAAATATAATTAGAAATGTGTCCAATAAACCTAAGAACAATTACTAACAGCAGAACATTTTAAACACTTCAGTACCAAAAACCCTCCAAAAACAATTTTCATGTCAAAAGTTTCATTTTCACTTAATAACTATTTGGCACCAAGGTGGAGCAAATATTTCAAACATCTACAGAACATATTTGCAGTGAAGTCATGCTCAAACAGCCCCAACTTCACTAAACAACCTGACTTTACAAAGTGTCAGCTAATCAGAGCTTGATGCTGATGTTAGCTCCAGACACATCTGTTGGAAATACTGATGCAGTTCTATTTCATCCCTCCTGACCACCAGAGGGTGGTGCTGAAAGCACGTTCCCTTTGTGCATGCGCTGTTCGAGTGATAATATCAAAAAAGTCACGTGTGTGTGTGTGACCGGATGACCAATCAGAAGCTATATAGCCTGGCGTCATCCGTGTCTCTGCTCCTTTTTCTTCTCGCGCACGTTCGATTCAAGGCTTCAGGCCTTTGGATTTTCCTTTCCCACCGTTGCTGTCGGCCCGACACCGCCTGTCGGCCCGACACCGCCTGTCGGCCCGACACCGCCTGTCGGCCCGACACCGCCTGTCGGCCCGACACCGCCTCTCGGCCCGACACCGCCTCTCGGCCCGACACCGCCTCTCGGCCCGACACCGCCTGTCGGCCCGACACCGCCTGTCGGCCCGACACCGCCTGTCGGCCCGAGCAGCGTGTCCGCCCTCCGAGGGCCGCAATGGTTTAACCTTCATCAAGGTATTTCATTTGGGCTGCGGTGGCTTTGCCCTGCTCCCAACCACATTGTTGAATACTGTGATTCAACACTGGTGTGTAGCTTTTGCTTATTTCGCGGCACTGCAGCTTGTGGTGGCTCCATCCACCTTGTGTGAGGCTACCGTGTGGATTCGACACATAAGTAGTCTTTACTTTGCCTTGATTGCTTCTGTTGCCATTGGTTGTGGCTCTGTCCTCTTTATGAGGCAATTTCCACATGAGGTTTGACACGTGAGTGGTTTACTTCTACCGAGGTTTAATTATGTAGGCAGTTGGGTTCTGGTCTTGTTCTCTAAGATGGAAGGTCAGCATTTGCACCCTCTTATCAATTATTTTTGCTAGCCTTGTTGAGTTTTTGGCCTTGTGTTCTGTTGGTGAAGGTTAGCATTTCACACACTCTCCCAAAGCATTTTTTTCACCAACCTTATAAACGGTTGGACTGAGCTAGCAGTGCTAGCCTCTCCCAATTTGTCCTTGTTTTTCTCTTGGTGAAGGTTAGCGTTGTGTACCTTCTCCCAAAGTTTTTTTTTTTTTGCCACCCTTATAAAGGGTTGGACTGAGCTAGTGGTACTAGCCTCCCTCTCAGATTGGGCCTTGTTTTCTCTTGGTGAAGGTTAGCATTACGCACCCTCTCCCAAGCATTTCTTTGTCAACCTTGTAAACGGTTGGACTGCACTAGCGGTGCTAGCCTCTTTCAGTTTGGCCTTGTTTTCTACTAGTGAGACGAGCATTGTACCTCCCATATCACCTTTTACCAGCATGTTGACGGTCAGGTTCAACTAGACTTACTAGTTCTGACCTTGTGATTGGTGAAGGTGTGCATTCCCACCTCCCCTCTCTCAATCATTCTCACCAGAACATTACAGCTTTCTCGCCACTGGCTGTTTCGTGTGCTCTCATTCGTACTCTCCCTTTCCCCGAGGGTGTTCACTCGTGAAGGCAGCCCTCTCTCCCCTGCAGGCCTACGGGTAAAGGTTCTACCATATCTACTTTGTAGATGATTGGATTATTTGCGCCCCGTCTCGGGCATGTGCCTTTCGCAACACAAATTGCCTGCTCACTCACGTGTCCCAGTTGGGCCTCAATGTCAATCTGGAGAAGAGCTGCCTGATTCCTTCATAGATGATTACCTTTCTTGTGGTGGTCCTGGATTCACCCTCCATGAAAGCTCGCCTGGCCGCTCAAAGTGTGGGCATACTTCAATTGATCAGTCAGTTCAGGCTGGGCAGGCAGTTCCCCTATGTTTCCTTCCTACGACTACTAGGCAAACTGACCTCAGTCACTTGGGTGTTACCCTCAGGCCTGCTGGCTCTTTGCTCCTTGCAGAGGTGGCTCAACAGTTTTTGCCTGGATGCCAGGCTACACAAACATTGCAAGCTCACAGTAATGTGGCCATGTCTTCATGCCCTGACTCCATGGAGGGACAAAGATTTGTCCAGGAGTGTCCCCCTGGGGGTGGTAGTGTGTCGCAGGGAAGTGGTCACAACAGATGCCAGCTCCACAGGATGGGGAGCTGTGTGGCAACACAGAATGGTTCAGGGACACTGTGGTCAGAGGGACCTCTCCAGGCATATAAATGTGCTGGAGCTGCTCTGATTTTGTCAAACTCTTCACAGACTCCTAGAGGAGGGCCACAGAATGCTACTGGTGGCCCCATATTGACCAGCATGACCTTGGTTTCTACTTCTATGGAGTCTATCTTAGGACATCCCATGGTGTCTTCTGACCAGGAGAGACTTGCTGTCTCAGCTGGGGAGGATTGCTACGGTAACCCAATCCTCAATGTCTTCAGCTGTGGGTGTGGCCACTGCAAGGCCAGGGCAGCAGCTGACTGGAGTTGCGAGCCCTGTCAGATGCATCAGGTTGGGCGCCTGGGCACCCTCCACTCGTCAGCAGTATGAAAACAGGAGGCGTCCGTTTTCCCACTTGTGTTCTGATCACAATGAAGAGCCAGTCTCCTGTACAGTTCCCACCTTTCTGGAATTTATCCAGTCTCTCCTTGGTAAGGGTTGCTCTCCCTTGACGCTTAAGGTCTATGTGGTGGCAATATCATCTAACCACACCTTCATCAATGGCCGTACAGTGGGAAGCCATAATCTAGTCTCTCTCTTTCTGCATGGTGCCCGTAGGTTGCACCCACCAACAGCTACATGAGCACCAAGATGGGACCTGCCCTTGGTTCTCAATGTTCTGTACCGCCCTCCGTTCTAGCCTCTGATGCAGGTGGACCTCCAGTGGCTTTCATGTAAGATGGCTTTTCTGTTGGCAATTGCCTCAGCAAAGAGGGTCGGTGAGTTGCATGCTCTCAGTCAGCCCTTCATGTCTCAGGTGGGACTCTGAGGGCTTTGATGTTACCTTGAGGACAAACACTGCATTTGTGTCAAAGGTGTTATCTCGTTCTTACTGTAACCAACGGTTAAGGCTGGCACGTTTTAAGCCTACATCTGGCAAAGGGTCTGGACTATTGTGCCCAGTAAGAGCATTAGAGACATAAGTTGCAGCTACTGCTGTTATATGACGTTCGGACCAGATATGTGTGACAGAGGCCCTAGATTGTGCTATCCTCTTTCCAAGCAGTGCTTCTCCCACTGGATCATGGATGTCATCTGCCATGTGTATGCAGCAGGGCATGGCCCCCTGCCAGTCGGCGTGAAGGCTCATTCTACCAGGGGCGTGTCTGCTTCCTGGGCTGTCCTGAGAGGGGTTCCGGTGGAAGCAATATGTGCTGCCGCATCATGGGCTTCCCCAAGCACGTTCACCAGATTCTACCGGGTTAACGTGGCCACCTCTCTGGGCCTCCTCAGTGAGGTAGTTGCTCAGGAATCCTCGTGACATTGTTGGTATTAGTCATTCAGTGCTTTCAGCACCACCCTCTGGTGGTCAGGAGGGATGAAATAGAATGAAAGTTACGTATGTAACTACGGTTCTATGAATCCCAGATGACCGACCGCCAGAGCTTCTCTGTCACTCAGAATCCTTGCTTTCCACAAGAAGATTCTGTAGGAGCAGAGTCACGAATGACGCCAGGCTACATAGCCTCGGATTGGTCATTCGGTCACACGTGTGACTTTTGATGTTATCACTCTAACAGCGCATGCGTGAAGGGAACATTCAGTGATTTCAGCAATGCCCTCTGGCGGTCATCTGGGATCCATAGAACCATAGTTACTGTACATACATAACTTTTGATTTCCCCATAGACATTACGGTTTACCGGTTACAAACAGGAATTTGGACGCTAGCACTGAATATATTAATGCTTGGCTGTATCTCTGTTACTTTGTTTTAGTGAATGCTCCGAGTGATTAATGCACTGTCTTCATTTTGTGTTCTGAACAACAACTGACTTCTGTGTCATATTGTGCATAATTTGTTAATTTACAAGATTAATGGTCGTATCAAATAAGCCTGTGTTTCTGATATGGTCACCAGTTGATGATCACTGATTCTGTATTACTCTTTTGGTTTACTTTTATCAGTTTTTTACAAAATAGAATAGATAGGGAAAAAAAATCAGCCCATTGCAAGTCCTTTTCACAAAACAATACAAAATTCAAAGATGATGAAGGCCTAGGCAGATGAAGTTTGTGTTCATGAATCAGTCAAACTGACTTCTTTCAATAAGAGAAGTGAGAGAAAGAAAAAACAAAAACACCATTTTTATACTCATACCTCCCATTTGAGTTTTTTTACTTAACCTTTAACAGTGCACACTGTTAGCAGACACTTCGGGTCATACAAATTTATTTTGGCTCCTTCTCTTTGAGGTTATAGACACGAAAGAGCACCACCTCATGTGCTATATTGAATAAATGTATCATGAAATACATTTAAAAGGTGCAAACACAACCAGGTAAATCTTTAAAGTTATAACAAATTTTTGTAAATATTTTTGATAAAGCCAGATTTTAATATTCAGAACTGATTAAAATTATTTTTCAGGGGTGAAAAATAACATTGACGCATTTTTTGATTTGTATGTCAAATTGAAAGTAAGATAAACACAAACGCAAAGATGCTTTTCACCCAATCCCACACGTTTAGTTATTGACACTGTCAGATTGATAGTCTTGTTTTTCTTACAAATAGTATTCCTAAGTATTTTAGGAGACGCCTACTTAAAAGTCTTTGTTGCTCGTCTTTAAAAATAATTGCTCTACTGTGCTTCTCAAAGCAATAGATGTGTTTGCAGAACTAATTGATCGCAGGCTGTGACCCAAATCAAAACCATAGCAAGCAATTAAGATCAAACCTGAAAAAATATGATGAATTAATGAAAAGGGTATTAATAAAATATTAATGACAAAAGAAGTGCGAGCCAAACACATTGTGCGTTTAGTTGCAGATTTGTGAAATGGCTTCAACCACAGGACTCCAACTAACACATGCTTCAAAAAGCACTCTTCTGGTTTTCTGAGCGTATGAACTTAAAACCTGGGGAGTTCAGAAAGAAAGGTCTCACAGACCCTCCATTTAGTGTTAACTTATGTCTGCCAGATCCCTGGTGGAAATGTGGCCGATCTTGAGCTTGTCGTTCTTTGGAACAAGACCTTGTTTCTGTGTTGCGCCTCCTAAAGCCTTTCAGTGTCTCCCCTGCCACCTCTCTCTTGAAGACTTTAAAGAATCTGCAGATAAAGTTCAGGGTTCAGGCAACAACACAACAACACTTCTACAAGTGGCCCGACAACATTTTACTGCAGTGACATTGTTGGCGGCTTACGCTTGACCGAGTGGTTTATTTGAAAAAGAGAAAAGAAAAAGCCCATTTTATCATTTAGACAGAAATAAAATAAAAAAGGGGAAATTTTTCCAAAATAATAACCATAAAACGATATTTTTAAATTTTTAGACAAGTGCTTTATTTTAACTTGCATTTCTAAGCCTAGGATTATTTAAATGCTGCTCTATTTGCCTCATCCCTTCCCCTCCAGTAGATAAGGGAATTGTTGACTTAATTCCATTAACTTTGTATCGCTCCTCAATCTTTTGTGCGGGGGCCATCAGCGCTGCGGCTTGCCTGTCTTTTTGCAGTTCTGCATCAGCGCTCTTGGATAGAACATGACAGTTACATTAATGTCTACATGTAAATTACTGTCTACATGGAGGAAACAAGTGAAAGGAAGAGAAAGCACGGAACATTTATCGGCCCCATGACAGGGGGAATTACAACTAAATTCATTGTGTGGAGCCCCAGATGGCCAAGTATATAATAGTGTGCAGCAATTTGACTGAGAATCCCACTAGGAAGACAGAAAGCTCTCACACTGTGCTTTTTAACCAAGCTGCAGAAAAATTAAAGCAAATGGGAGTTGAGGTTCTTGTTAAACACTTTTATAGAGATGTGCTGTAAATGCATTCTGAAATGTAATCGTGGATTCTGGACCATTATACACGCTGTAATATTTTGACCAGTAGAGTTTTGATTTGTTTGTGTTGCTTTAATGCCACAAGTGAGTACAACGTCTCCCATTTAAGTATTTGATCAAATAATTCATTCAACCTTTGTTTAGGCAGTTTAATCCCATTGAGCCTCGAGGACTCATTTACAAGAGAGACCTGGTTTCAACTAGTGATAACAGCGACAACAATAGACAATCATGAGAGGCATACAGATATATATTTTTTTACATAAAAAAATGTCAAAGTAGCAAAACAGATTATAAGGCAAATGTACTGTAGACAACTAAAAACAGGGACAAATCTTGGTATTTACAACATGGTTTAAATTTGAGATGTGTTTAAATGTTCCTGACTGAGGAGATTTTTCTTTTTAGTGTTACAACCCTTGTACCAGGAGACACAGGGTGTAACACAAATTGTAAATCAAATGCAAAGCTGACAAACAGCTCAATTTGTCATTACAGTACAACAATTTATTGAGTTATAACTTCTGGGCATTACAGACAGAAGGGAATTCATGAACTTCAGGGTCTCCAAGGCCAAAACTTAAAAAAAATATATAAAAAAAATAAAAAAATAAAAATAATGCTCCTTCTGGCTAGAAAACAAAACCACAACTACAATTCCTGAGCTCCCTGGCCACAAAACAGGAGAAAAGTTTATTAAAATAAAATGGTGGAGAACTCCTACCAAAAGGACTTAATTAGTTAATTAGTAAAGTTCACAGAAGATCAAATATCATCTCAGAGCTGTTAAAATACTTTGTACACAGAGCTAAAGTCAGAGTCAACCACACCCCAACAATGCCAGTGGGGAAAAGAAAGTGGTGGTGCTGGATCACTGAAGCTTTTATGCAGTCCACTGACGAGGAGGAGGTGATTCCAGGTGTGCAGCATGCTGCGACAGCAGGCCTGCAGACAAGCAACGGAGGAGACAGGTTCTCCTCTGGTAAGAGAACCCCTAGAAAACAGTGTCGTAACACGATTAAAATTGTTTGTCTGCAGCTACAAGTATTTTTTTTTGTTTGTTTGTTGGATGTTATTTGGTTTCCCTTAAAACAAATAACTATGGACGACTTCATGTAGGTCAACCATGTGAGTCAAGCTTCCACGGGGCTTTGCTGAAGAGGAGTGTGGACCCAAAATTCAGAATTACATTCAATATATCTGGACAACTACTGAAGTAAACGTTCTCAAACAGAACCATTTGATAAACCCAGGATTACCAGTTTTATATTTGATTTCATAATCTGCAATGAGACCCTTGAACCAGTTTGGCAAACTTAGCAAAGAAAGATATTGCTAATGAATACATTTATTTGGGTTTGGCATTGAAGCATTTGGAATTAATGTTTTTTGTTTGTTTTTTTGTTTGTTCACTACTGATATTTATTAATTTAGCAGAAGTGTTTTCCACCCAAGGGAGCCTCGTGTATTCATCAGCATCTTGAGCATCTTTATCCTTTTTGAAGGGTTTAGTTGTCCATCTGAACTTACACTCCAGTTCTGGAAAAACTGGAGTGTATTTCAGTTTCATTCTGTAATAATTTTTTTTTTTTTGTGTGTGTGTGTTTAACTATAAATTGGGAAAAAAAAAAATCTATATAAAAAAAATTAAATGAACTGCACTCATATTGCGCCTTTCTTTCTTATCAAGATACTCAAAGCTCTTTACAACAATCTGTCCTCATTTACACATTCATACAATCTACTGGATCTATACAAAGACTACCGTACTTGCCGCCCTATTAGTCGCTCCGCCCTATAAGTCGCATTGTCTAATTATGTCCAATAATTTGGAA
>JARVGV010000645.1:1772987-1795546 GCA_031762435.1 Hypsolebias longignatus | reverse complement strand
TTTCCCTCTCTTATGCTTTTTTTGTCCTAATGTCTGACAAGTCACTGTACCTCATGATGCTGATTATTTTCTGGTAAATTCAAATAGAATTGTTAATTAAACACACCAACATCAAATTTATTAAAAGGTACTAATTCAAACAACAAGCACTTGATGAAAATAATTATTGATCCTCACATTTCCGATCAAAATACAGTACAATCATTTGTGTTATTTGGCATTTTCTCCCCAAGATCACCTCAAAATATCTGCATGCATTGACACTGTTTTAACGTGGGAGTGCGCAAGTATTAATTGTAAAGTGCACAAAAAGTGGTGCATTCTCTTGGTTCACTTTTATTTTGCCATCTGTTCTGAATGCTGCCATTTTTTAACCAACATGACTATCCAGAATCTGCAAATGTAGCCCTCACCGTTGGTTCGTTCTGTTTCACTTGTGAGACGTGCAAATTGTTTGAATGGACAGAGGACAACAGATTCTGTGCTGTTTCATTATTACTGTAATTTAATTTGTTTTCTGTCTGAACCTTGTGATGTAAATGGTGAGAATGTTATCTGTGTTAATTTAATCAGCACAATTCACTGACATGCTGGACTGACATAGCTGCTGTTCAGAAGTGTAAAAATTGTCCTTTCAGGCAACATTTTTAGTTGCCGCTGGTACTCTGCTTTCAAGAGTTGTGCTTGGAGCAACGCTGTGGGGGCTCGTCCGTGACGGGAGTCGCTGTTCTCAAAATGCTGGCAGCCTGAAACAACCCACAGCAGAAAAGTCCTTGTGAATTTGTCCTCTCCTGGCAGGTACCGAAGCTCATGGCAAGTTTTGTTTATTAGTGAAAATGAATTACATCGTGTCTGTTGCTGCTTTAAAAAGAAGTTTATGTCTGACAATGTAAATAGTTTATCATAATATCTTGTACAGTCCAATGTAAAGTTTTTAATTCAACTTAAAAACAATGATGCCATCACGTTTGTGTTCATGTTCTTCTTTACAGAGAACAAAAAGTTCAGATATTTGCAAGGGTGTATTATTGCTGGGGGGAAAAAAGAAGAAAATTTTACTTAAATTTTTTGTTTGTTTTGCTTTGCTTCAAAATGTACACCAACTTTTTTATTTTGTTTTTTCTTTTTCATGTGCAGTATTGATGTGAGGTAAACTTAAGGTGAATAATTTTACATCGGTGTGTGTGGGAAGCCATTTTCTTGGCTTTCGTAGTATTAATACACTATACAAAGAAGTAAAAAATTTAAAAAAAAAGATGGACACATGGGTGCACAGTGGCACCGTAGCATTGTGTATAATGTAAAGTAATAAATTATCCCCAAAGGATCACTTCTGACATAACTGAAGAGCATTTTCCACGTGTCCACTGTGTCGATGCAGCGGTGGCTGACAACTGCCTGTTTGAGCTCATTTACCTCAAGAGTTTCCTTAAATTCTGTCATGACAGAAACGGCTTCTCATCACGTCACTCCATCTTTTGTACTGCTGTTGACACTTAACGATTAAAGAGATCTTGTTTGAAGAACCGAGTTATTTTTTGGATCGTGAATGATTTGCTGCCTGCGAGATAAACGCACGCCTCTGGTCAATCTGATCAGGGTTGACGTCTGTTAGCACGTTTAATATTCTGCATATCATGCTAAAGCAAGATGAAGAAACAAACTATAAAACCCAGAATAAAACAATTTATTTTTGTCTCACTGCCATTTATGAGCACATGTTTGTTTCAACATTAGACTAACTTCAGCGACTGAAATTTTATTTATAATGTTGAAGACAAAAAATGAAAAGTAATTTACAGAACTAAAATCCATTTACATACATTTGCAGACCCTTTCTGACATTTTAAATGTAAATATTAAATATATCATTTCCATTTATTACACCCTTAATCAACACACTGTGTTCTTCTGTCATTTTATTGGTTGTATATAATCAATTGTTTATTGCCTACAAGGCCCAGATGTCCCTGGAAGAATAATTTGACCTTCCTGGCAAATAAAGAGAAACAAACAAAAAATAATTAATTAATTAATCAATTAAATGCTTTATTTTATTTTATTATTTACTGTTGCGCACATGATCTTACAAAGATTTAAAGTGGTCTGTCGTTAAGAAACAACATGGTAGCTGGTTCCAAAACGCTGATGTTAAAAATCATGTCAGAACAGTGGATGCAAATTATCAGTAGAATTTTGAATTGTAATTAAATTGGACACAAAATAGATTTTGATGGAGGGTCCGTACTTCAAACTTAAAGTCTCCAGAAAAAAGAATTATTGAAAAGTTTCAGTCAGGACAGTTACATTTAATTTATTTGTTCACTAAATGATTTATTATGCTGCCATCGTATCTCAATGAAGAGGACTTACTTTTGTTCAAAGCGTTGTTCTTTTGAAAGTTAAATTGTGGTATTGTCACACTTGATACAGGTTGTTTCTAACCACAGCAGTGTTAGAGCAGTGTTAGTGTGTCTGAAATCGTCCTCGGTGACGTCTAATGCTCGTGCTTCACCCTGTCGGCTCGTGGCCTGCCACCAATTAGCAGCTTGCTTCACTGACTTGCAGCGGTTGCACCGTCTAACCTCAACAAAGAGAACAAGCCGCTCCGATCGCAGCACAAACCGCCCTGAACATCAACTGGGGTCTTGAAGCATTCTTCACTGATCAACAGCTAATATTTACAGGTAAAGAGGAGTTGCTCCTTTAGTTTGACGCAGTCGAGAACATTTATACATTGACAGACTGTAGTGACTGCAGTAAAGATGTGACCAAAGTTACTGTATTATTTTATATAAAGTGGTTCATACTCGTTAAGTATGGACAAACAGAACAATACGTAGATTATATACACACATTTAAATTAGAATGTTTTATGGCATCACCTTGAATTCTAACATCTGGATCACAAACAGAAAACAATTTCTGCCCTTTGATTTTTAAGAGCAAACACTAAAACCTTACACCCTGATGCTTCTTGACTTCATGATGACAATCAGTAAGTGTGCATGCATGCGTGCGTGCGTGTGTGTGTGTGTGTCAGTCAGAGGCAGAGGTCATCTGGTGAACTGTACATATGGATCTCTGCCATGTAGCGCTCATCATCATCATCGTCATCATCATCTTGCCTCCATCTTTATGTAAAGAGGAAAACAACCCAAATAAAAACAGTTTTATTTTATCAGTGCATCTACCATTTGTACTTTTCAGCCTATAAGTCAGTGTTTTGCCTAATTTGCATGCCCTACAACGTGCACACCGAAGTGACTTATTTATGTTTTTATTCCCATATTTATAAACCAATTTTTGGCTGAGATATGACAATTTTGTTCATTCCGATATGGAAAATATTTAACACTACCATTTTCAGCCACTAGATGGCACCCGAATAGTATAACATGCTGCTGTGTCATGTAATAGGTACAAGTGGGTATTAATGACACAATCAGCTTGCCATAGCCTGCCACCTTCGTCCAGCTCGCCTGGATTAACCGTCAAATCAGCTTCATTTCGCTGCTCCTCCCCGGCGATATGCAGCTGATTTGACCATTAAAGTGCATTTATTAAGTAAAAGTTCAGCTGAGACATACCGTTACTATAATGTCAAGCAAACAAATAATTGGTTTTAAGTGTTTATCTTGTTAAATTCTTTTTAAAGACCTCCCGTGCACGCTCCCGCGGCTGCAATTTGGCAGCCAGTTGATTTTTGGCACCACACCGGCCCACATTTTTGGGTTGTCAGCGGTGAAGCATAGCTGCGAGTTGTACGGCAAAGTGACATATTTATGGATTATTCCACTTCTTTAGACACATTTGGACTTATGTGACCTATATGGCAGTGCAACATGTATGGCAGAAAATATGGTATTTCATTTTTTTATCCAGAACTAAACCAAAGAACAACTAAACAAATATTTCCAGAATTTTTTTTAACTGCTTAACATTCTCGTTATTTATTTTTTATTTTAAAAATGTATTTACCAGTACTTTTTTTGTCATTTAACTTTAGTATCTTCATAATTTATATTTTACTACTAAGAAAGTAGAGCCAGGACAAATACAGTTTAACAACAATGTCTGTAATAGATACATGCTGCTTCTCTCCCGCAGTGGGTGGAAACACTACACATCCCTTCCTCATAATAAATCTTACCGTCATGTTCAAAACCTGCAAATCTAGAGTTACATCAAAAACCTCCATGCTTTGAAAATCTTCATCACTGTCCTTGTGAAAATCTTCATCACTGTCCTTGTGAATGCAGAACGTTTGAAGACAGCAGATTCAATCTGTTAGTCACGTTTTAAACAGACACATTGTTCTGACTTTATGACTGTAGTGCATGTTGAGGAGTGTGTGGAGGCCGGTGACCTTTAGTTTGACATCCTGCTGCCTGTAAGTGGCCTGTTTAGTTGAAATGTCATTGCCTAAAGATGCTCACGTGAACAAAAATTAATGAATGCGGCGGGAATGCTGTTGTGTTGTGTGCAGGACTGCTTTTCACAACTCTGATGACTAAACATTGGAGAGATGAGGGAGCAGAGACAGTTGGTTTAGAACAAGTTACACATTTGGACGAGCTCGACGCTACAGGCGTAGCTCCCAGTGAACCTGTCAGGCACCATTTCCACAAGAACAGCTGCTATTTATCTGATTTTCCCATTAAAGTTGACTCATGACTGTATCGTACAGGGTTTGGCACCTCTCTGTAGAACAACTCAGATTAGGCAGTTCTGATGTTACTGAACGTCTGACAACTATAGGGTCCATTCTTTAATTTTCACACAAGTAACATTAAAAACTACATTAGATTTTTATTTCTCCCAACCAGTACAAAATCATCCAGATGTTTGAAAATACTTTGTTGCTTTCTATCAAGTTCAAGCAGGAAAACAAAATGCAACACATCTCAAGAGTCAGACATGTATACTGTACAAGAACCTGGTATAAAAACACACACACTCCTACTGAAGCGGTGTTTTAATCCTTAGAGGTGAAGGACTTCGGAAATCTTGCTAATTTCACAGATGGTTTAAAATAGATTAGTGTTGAGTAGCAGCTCGCAGAGAAGGGCTGACCCACCAGGCTCCCTGTGCAGCTGCCAGAACGCTGCTCCTGATGCTCACACGTGCCTTCCAAAAGTCCTGCAAGGTTAAACTCAAACTTGGAGATCTTAAAATGCCATCAGTAGTTCTAGTTTTTATTACATGTTTAATGAATTGTTCAACAAGTCTATTTTTGTTGTTGGGATCCCAAATCCAGTCAAATTGATTTGAATGTCTACTGATTTGTTTAAATGATTCTGTGACCATTGTCAAAATTGCACATTTGTTTTGTTGATACATTTTATTACAATTAGGGACGTTGCTTAATTCTTAGATTGTGCATAACAAACATGGTTTTGTTGTTGCAGTTTAAAACAGTTTTGCAGCCAGAGAACAAAAAGAAATAAAGGGGTTTTCCTCACCATGTGCAGGCTGCAGAACAGTGTGGAGGTTACCAGTGTGCAGTGGCGTGCAGTCAGGGGAGGCAGTGCCGCACCCGTCATCATGACAAGTAAAATACTAACAATGATATTTGACCACTTTGTTCTATAAAACTGTTTTACAAAACTGTTTTCTGAATTGTTCCAACACTTCAATGGTTAAAATCGTGGAATTTACACATTGCCTGTTCAGACATGGAATAAATGCACAGGGTGAGGCAGTGTAGTGCTCTGGTTCACCTCTGGGGGCGCTGTGTCATACAATACTGTATATGAAGTAGGCGATTGGAGCATGCCCATTGCTGTTTTTTTTTTATATCATCAATATACAATAGGGGAGTGGTGGACCAGTGGTTAGAGACAGTGGGCCTGTGATTGGAAGATCGCCGGTTCAAGCCCCGATAGCGACAACATCAAAAAAATGTGGGTGGAAAAAGGTGAAACACCCACACCTGCCTCCACCCTTATTCGCACCACTCTGGGCCCCTGAGCAAGGCCCTACATCATCTGCTCCCTAAAACAGGTCTCTCTTGAAAATTAATTCATGTGGCTCAATGAGACTACCTGTAAAAATAAAGGTAAATAAAATAACACGTTTGATTACACATGTGCTACACAGTATGATGTTCTAGAGTATGTCTAATATATTGAATGAATGTATGTGACACATTTCTTCTTTCTAATCGGTCATAAATGAAGGGGAAAATACACAGGGTGCAGCAGAAATTCCCTTGCCACACCAATGGGGGCAGTGCTGCCCCATAGAGACAATGAAGCAGGTGCTGCAGTCGCTGTACGTTCTTCTGTTACACAGAGGAGCTGCAGGGGTGAAACAACTGGTACACTCATTTTAATTTAGACAAAACAAAAGATCATATCTCAAAACTAAAGGATTTTTCTAAACTAGATTTTCAGTTGAAAAAGAAGGTAGGAAGTAAAAAAAGAAAAAGGCTAAATGTATTTTAAAGTTTATTTGACATGGACTGACACACAACAAGAGACAAACTGAACACAGCAGCAGTCCCATGCTTGTATCATGGTGCTTACAGCGTGAGCTCATTTGCAGCACTTGTCCCTAGATGAGCTTTTAAAAACAGGACATCTAAGATACTAGTGGGAATGGAATGGCAATAAAAGGTTAGAATAATTCAAAATAACATTAACAACATAGAGTCATACACATAAAACAAGTGGATTAAAACATGATAAAATACATTAAGCATGAGTGCAGTGCGGTTTTTGACACAAACAGAGTTTAGTTTGTTTTTTTAAACATATTGAATCTGGTTACAGACTTTAAACTGACAGGGAGTGAGTTCCAAACTGTGGATCCTCTCCCAGAGAGAACTTTGAGCAAACGTGGTTCTACGAAAACAGTCGCCATTTACAGCCGCTCTGGTAGATCTGCTGGAGCCCTGCAGTTTCTGTGTCACTGGGTAATGGTCTGGGTGCAAGTCCATTTAAGCATCTGAAGATCAATTATAAAAAATTGTAATTTATAAAACTGGAAAATTCTAGAATACCGAACTTGGTTCAATGGTTTAAGTGTAGTTTGGTGAGTCTGTGACCAGACAGGAGCTCCATAAGACAAATATGAAAGACTCATTGAGTTGAAGAACATCTCTGCACATTGAAGTGTCAAACATTTTCTAATAACTTTAAAACCATTTATGTTGAAATAAAAACTTCTATTTTGGGTTCATGTATGTGAGCATCGATTCCAGACACTCAGTGTCTCACCTGTCACAAAGCTCACCACACGTCACCGAAAAGACGAGCAGCTTCTTCGTGCTATTCATTCTTCTTGACTCTTATTCTACTTTCTCGAGCCCAAACTGCACAAATAAACAAAGAACTGGCTACACTGTTTGGAGCCTGACTCCAACAGGGATGAGATCGCATGAACACACCTTTGAAATAGTTTACTTAAAAATAAATACTTAATGCAGTTTGCTTTTTCTGATGAAATAATTCATTGAACACACTAACATTTGTAATAGCTAACCATACCCTCACAACGGTGGTAGAGTAAGACTCAAGGTTGATCAATAGAGGCCTTAGGGGTTTTATTTTCTGTTCCTTGATCAAGGCTGTCAGATTAGTATAGGTACAGTGTAAATAGGACTGCTGTTTGAGCACAGGCGGCAGCTCGGCTGCTCAGGTTGGAGCATCGCTCCCTCATTAATATGATTAGGAAAACAGCCTTCGGGCAGTGAGGATGCAGAGCAGCCCACACCGAAGCTCGCTGGGTACCAAAAACTACAGCTTCATAATGGAAGACTGTTGGTGTGTTCCACTTCTCCTCTTTTGCAAATCAAGAAATTTGAACAGAGTGGAGAATAGTGAATAAAAATAGAAATTGCTGTGACAATGTGCAGGAATAAAATGTAATTTCTTTTAAACAATTGGTCCAAGAAGAATTAAAAAAAAAAAAAAAAAAAATGCACGAGTCTGATATTTAAAAAAAAAGACTTGTTCATCTCCATTTAGGAGATTAAAAATATTTTTGATCAAACTTTTATTATGATGATGATTATTATTATTATTATTATTATTATTATTATTATTATTATTATTATTATTATTATTATTATTATTGTCCTGCTTTTTTTTTTTCATTGCTCATTTTTCATGATTTTTCACATAATTCCAAAAATATTCCACATTGAAATGTATCATGACACATTCAGGATGTGAGATGTAGGAGGAAAATATTTCTCTTTAATTTTTTTAGTGCAACAAACAAACAATATGACGCATTCTTTGTTTAAAACATATCTCTTGTGTAAATGAGACCTCGAGGCTCAATGAGACTAACCTGTAGAAATAAAGGTTGAATAGAGAAGGAAAAAAAGGTGTGTGTATATTTAAATCTGGTCATTACAATTAAACCTCTCCTCCCCCACTGGGGGTGACATAGACATACATTATCATTAGTCTAAGCCAGGATGGACTGTGACACTTCTACTGATCTCGTCTTCACTGATGGTGGTCTTTTAGTGCAGACCCCCCCACCCCGGGGGTCTGGAAACAGGTTGTCACCTCCTCAAAATACAGACAGCACAAGCGTTATTAGAACGTGTTCTACATTCAGCAAAATAGGTGAAAGTGAAAATGGGCTTTGCACATTTAAATAAGAAACTTACTGCTTTATGGCAATAATTAAAAAAAAAAGATTAACATATTAATCTCATTTGAAATCACTGGTATGTAATTACCAGAACATCATAATGCCATTTCATTGAATAGTGAGTCTTTGTGTGAGGGGTTATGGCTCATGAAACAATATCAGCTGTGTTTGTTTTCATGGAATTGTACTTGACAATTTTTTTTTTACTTTTTGTATACATGTACTTTTAAAAGAAAACATTTTCCAGTTCTATTAGGAAAACCTGAAAAGGCATTGTACAAAAAGAAGTCCTTCGTTTTAGATGCCGAACAAAATCCTTGTCACCAAAAATTAATTTAATCTACAAAAATATTAAGTTTTGTTTGATGAAAATGTGCTTTTTGTCTTGAACGATGTGCGTCCCAGGCACAAAGCAAAGTGTGCATTTTTACATTTGCACTCAGTAAAAACGAGGTGTTTAACGGATTTTCTTTATATTTTATTGCTGTTGTGGAAGCACAAAAGTGACATGGCTTCTTATATTTACTGTGAGATACAACTAAGGACCTTGGAGACTAAAAATGTCAATGCAAGTTTAAAAGCACAAACATGAAGTACCACTTACAGCCAGTAGATGGCACTCTACTGTGGGGCTGAGGGAAGCGTGCACTTTCTAGTGAACTAAACTGATTGTGAAATAGTTTCATAGTTAAATTTAACCAACTTATTTAGGATAATTTCAAATTAAATAATGTATTTCCTCACAGTGCAATTTTGTTAACTTTGTATGTGCAGAAAATATTTTTTCTTTGGGAAAGACCCCCAAATATACACAAGAAAGAATTGTATAGAAATCTCCCTGTGTTGCCTGTTGTGTGTGTAGCTGACAGCAGCAGATGGCCCGTGGCCGGCTCCCTGCACAACCCAGTCAGCAAGAATGTTAGGCAGAGGTTACTTTGTCCGGTGATGGAAAAGCCAGATTATTCCTGTCAAAAAGCAGGCGACAATGCTGCCCAGCTCTTTGTTTCCATGTTTTTCAAAGGCATTTGTTCTTTGATAAGGTACCGGAAACAGTTAACAACATGTTGGTGGGAACCTATGGAAAAGAATACACTTTTTTTTTTTTTTTATCAATTGTGTGTTCCTTATCCCTGGTGGCGTTCGCTGGGTGTGGGAATAGACAGCATTCTGGGCACTGCTGCTCTGAGATAGCATTCACAGTCCAGAGCACAAGAACAGGCTGCATTCAACCTGAGGAGCCAGGGGCCCGGCGCTGCAGAATTGTACACAGGGATGGACAATGTACACTATCTTTAGTTTGGACATAAAAAAGCCCATGAAAGATTTTATTGTAAGGTTTGGCAAGTCTTGTTTGCAGAGCCTCTCATTCTGTTTTTTTTTTTTTTCCTCAATTTTTTTTTCTCTGTGTCCCTGAATTTACCTGCTGCTTCCTTGTTGCAGCAATAAAAAAAAATAAAAAAAAACAAGATGTATTGTTTCACATGTGGGTGGTTTATTAACAGAATCGGCACAGCTCCATGTTATTTTACCCCTCCTTCTCCTCATCATCACCATCTTTGTAACACCCTGTCTAATCATGCTACACAAGACGGCCGACACATTTAAATTACAGGTTTGGTTTATACAGATTTTTTAAAATTGCATTTATGTTGCAGTTAAACAAAAAAAGTAATAAATGCTCAGAATCAAGCTGCTTATATTGACATAATTGATTCTTTCAATAATTGCCGTCTCTGCGTGCTGAAAGTCTCCACTGATTTGTGATCTATTCAGTGCTAGAGCTCATCAGATGAAGGCTAAGCATTTTTAATAGAAGCTGGACCGACCGCTGCCACCCACAGAGCCACCACATTGCATTTGGGTAAATTAGTATTATGATTTTATGGGATAAATACTCGTTCCACCTAATTAATCCACCACATCACAGGGTTATACGACACCATGAGCCCCATAGATCAAGGGCCACAGATCAAAGGCACCACCACTGTTCATACCCTACACAGGCGAGAAGGTTCTTGTTTATTTCTATGTACACATGGCCGGTAAACTAATGACTAAAGAATAAAGCAATGTACGTAAATTTGTTCATTGGCTGCAGTTGAGCGAAAACATGTGGCATCTCTGGACTTCCAATGTGTATGTATAATTAGACTGTGGGATATCAAGACAGTTTTTTTAAGACGTTGAAATTTCATGTTTTTTGCTAAAACATACACTTTGATTTATAACTCGTAATAATTAGGATCATCTTGTCCAACTATAATTATGCAACATTGACTTTATTTCTTTACCTTTTTTTAATTATTTATGCTCAGTAAATTGAGCGTGTGGTTTGTTGCAGAACAGAGAAAGCTGGTTTTGCAATGTGAAAATGAAGAGGTCAGTTAAAAACATCAGAACAAACTTCGTTGTTTAAGGACATAAAACCTTTTTCTGCCTAAAGCCTTGCTTCATCATGGTCTAAATCTGCACAATTAATTACAACAAATAATATATAATCATAAAGTAAATACATCCCCATTGGATAGCTGCCCACTGCTCCACCTGGGTGCATCAGGTGTGATGGGTTAAATACAGAGAACCAGTTTCACCGGTGAATGGGAACATAGGATGATGACATCACATAGCATTTTACTTATAAAGACTTTCAAACACTATGAAGCTGTTAAAACATTTTATTCAGACTAATTATTTTTCCAGAGTTGCACAGTTTCCTCACTTTTACAATGAAATTGCAGCTTGACTGTTAATATTTAAGACACTGGATGAGTTTTTTTTTAAAACTCTTGTTCTGTCAAGTTTACCACACTCACTGTTTGCTGATGGCTGTTACACATGTGGGTTTTGCATACGCTCTCCTCTCCCACTTAAATCATCTGCGGTCCCTGAGCTTCCTTTTTGACATGTGCAGGGTTGATGCTGCCACTGCAGCTTAAATTTTTCACGCAAAGAAAAGGCATGCATATAAAATAATAATGACCATTTCAGACAGTTATATTTTTTGCATCTGACTTGTTCTTCTTTTCTTTCTCTTCGTGCTCAAATCACCCACCTCCTCTGCAAAGCTTTATAGTTTTCTGTGCAGTTTCATTCACATGTCGGTTACAGCGCATACGTTTCTTCCTGTTTTGTTTCCACACAGATTGTGAAATAAATGGCAAAGCTTTATTACATTTCTAAGATTTTTGAGATTCCTAATGACTTGTTTACAATCTCAACAAATGCAGCCTCCAACAAGGACGGGCTCGCGGGACACCACCCCCTGCATCGGAGACTTGAGAGTAACTGGACTGACTTGGGACTCTACTCAATTCTTCAATAATTTATTAAACATTAATAAGCCGTTCATTAATATACTATTACAAGTCAAACCAAAAACAGGCATCTCAAGTTTAAATTTTTTTTTTCAACTGGATTGTTTATTTTAAATCCTTTTGCATTATTCTGTTCTGAGCACCTTATCCAGGGCCAAGCATGGATAACTCATGTTCTTTGTTATATCACTCAAGTCTCCATGATTTATTAAAGACAGCATTGCAAACAAACAATAAAAATCCCACCTTTGTCAGAGTCAGTGTAAATGATGTACACATGGCATGATATCTGTTTGTATTGTCGCTGCTCTTTTGTGCAGGCACGGTTGGGCTACTGTCTCTGCAGAGCGTGGATGTCACAAAGCATTAGGAAGTATGAGATCCAGGATGTTACATTTAATCTCCTCGACTTCCCCAGCTCACAGCGGAGCCAAGCAGCAGCGGAGGGAGTCCCAGCATCCTGTAGAACAAAGCTGGCTGACATGATGTTTGCCTGAGGGGCCTGCACTCACTCACTCGCACACATGCACACCTACACATGCACACAGGCATAGTCTGTAAGCATGTAAAACAATGAGAAAGCAGCCAGCTGACAGATCCACTAAGCTGCAGTCACTTTGAATGACAACAGCGCATGAGAGAGGCAGCGGCAGCCCCGACTGGGACTCAGTTCAGAAGGCTCGATCAAAGCTATCAATCTCAGATCCCCACTGCTGGAGTTTTATTGCATTGTTGGAGCACCGCAGACTCATCACACATGCGTTTTGTCAGCGTTTTGCTCTAAACAGCCACAGTTGTGGAGGGAATACTTCTTTAAACGTGGCTGTGAAAAGTTCTTCACTGTGAAGTCAGAAGGAGCCGAGTGATGAGCAGAGTGCTGCCTTGACCTGGCGTTAAACAGGAACAGATGCCAGTGTAAACAGAAAGGTGGGGGCGCCCCCCCCCCACACACACACCCACACACACCCACTCATCCGTTCAACGTCAGTTTCCATTCCATGTAATAAAGATCTGTGGCAAGATGACATATATGACCCATGTAACCTTAGAGAAGTCAGGAAGTTATTTTTGGCCTGATTGGATTGTTCCACTGCTGGTGTCAACGTTCCACTGATCTGTTCTTATTTACCACACAGAGCTAAAACATTAACCTTAATTAAGCTTTAAAGAAACACACGGTGCTCAAAAGATGCAGTTATCTGTTCACTGCTTAAAGTGAAAGACCAGAAAGTTGAGTTGACACATCTTTATAATTCAGGTTTAGCTCACATGCACATCCTTCGGCGTGTGGACGCAGCACCACCGACCCACCCTCTGCAGGTAGAGAGGCCCACTTGAGAACGGTCATATGGCTCAGCCTTCAGCTCCTCTCCTCCTCGGCATCTCTGGGGTGCATGAGACTCTTTGGCATACACCACTTCTCTGATTAGCACATGCCAGGCTGCTAGTTGCTGCGGCTGAATCCAGGGCATGTCAGGAGCCCCGTCTAGGAGCCACTTGAACTGACGAGATGAGAGTGAGAGGCCAGGGGCTGGCACATGGTGCTGATTAGTAGTCAAGTTTATAGGGGTTCTCCAAACACAGCATAATCAAATCTCCCCCCGGCATCCTGTTCGCTCATCATCATGTCACACATTCATCCCCAAGATTCACCGTGGCCTCGGAAACAGAACGGAGATCCGATTGTTTAAACTTTGCCCCAGACGTTAAAACTTTGTCATTCAAATTGAGCAGAAATCTTGCAAACGTGTTTTTGTACGATTTGCTTGTAAAGAGGTCTTGTGGAATTAATGAAAATAAAACGGTTTTCAGGCTTGCCCTGAGGGATCGTGTCAAACGTTGATGGATTTCTGTGTGCACTGACAAGTGAAAAACTAATATTGGGAAAACAAGAAATCACACAACTATTCTACATTTTAATGAGTGAACTCAAAGAGTCTACCCTGGTTCACCTCCGTGCCCACAGAGCACAACTCCCCTCAAACAAAACTTTCAGCGCCACAGTGGAAGCAGCAACATCTGGCTCCTCGTGCAGGCACTTATTAGGATCAAATTAAGTAGAAATGAATAGGATGATACATGACAGGGTGCAGATGTTCAAAGCCGTGGTGTGAAAATCTGAGGGCAGGAAAAAGCTTAATGAATTCTGCGTCTTACAGCGGGGGTGAAGCTTTGGGTTCACAGGTTAAAATAAATTAAATTCAGAGGCAGACGCCCAAGAAAATAAACGTTTTATTTTTATTTATTTTTTGCTTGTCGTTCTGTTAACAGTTGCATGCTAAAGGGATGATGTCATGAAGGATAAAAGGATGAAGGGATGGTGTCATGAACAATGTAAGTAGCTGTTTTTTTTTTTGTTTGTTTGTTTTTTTGTGAGATTTGGCAAATAAATAACCCCCCAAAATATAACAATAAAACCAAATATAATTAACGAGGTTTAGATTTGTTGTACTTTACTCACTGAGTTTTCACTACCAGTACTGTTTACTTTGCAAAACTTCTTCATTTCAGTTTCTTTATGAAGCATCAAGTCACAACAGGTCGTCTCAGGTCACCGAACAGAAAACTGACACTGCAAAACAGAATTGTGACCATTTTCTTCTGAATTAAAGCATTTTTACACATCTTCTATTCTTCTTTTATTCTCTTTACACCAACTCAAATACACAAACTGAAAATAAAAAAAGTTGATAATCCTTTGAAGGTTTTCCTTTTTTAACATGACTATGACAAAAAGATGTTTGTTTGATTCATTTGAGATTAAAACAGTTGCCTTTTTGCTAGATATCATAAAAGTGTGATAAGTAAAGAACCAAGATGCAGGAATTAAAAGTAGCTGATGAGAAACTGTAAAGTTTTAAAGCTCAAACTGTTTTTACTTTTATGCATTCATACTCCACCCAGAGAACTAAGGTCTTAACATCATTTACTTTTGGATAATCTTAGATTTAGGAAGAAACAAGGAGTTAAAAACATTTTTGTTTTGAGGTGGTGAGGCTTAATTTGTCAAGAAGATCATTTACATTCCTCATTTATCATTTTTAAATTAATGTCAAAACTTATTTCTTGCTTTTAGAACTGCTAAGGCTAAATGTCATGGTTTTTATTGTAAAATTATGATTTTGTTTTTAATTTTGCTGCTCTCAGTGATCTATTATGTTTCACTGTAGTTCATGTTTGTTGCCACTTTAATAAAGAATGATTTCATACACAGTGCACTGGTCAACTTGTGCAGTTTAAAGGACTAAACTGTAACTTGACCAGCAGAAGAAACCCCACCCCAGAGCAGTTTTATTTTGAAGGCCCAGCACCACACAGATGCACAAGCACCTGACAGAGAACACACAAACCTAAAACAGGTTTAGACTGAAAAAGAAGAAAAGCAGAACTAACAGAAAAACACAAGGAGTTGAAAAATTATTAAATGGAAACAAATTAATTAAGACAACTTTAAAACCTTCAGAACAAGACAGCATGGTGTCTAAAGATGAAATGGATTTTATGATTAATGGCATAGTTTGCACAATAAATACCAAAATACAGTACTTCCCATCTGATTATCTCTATTTAATTATTGGCAGCACGATGGATCAGTGACGAGATCTGTGATCTCAATGAGATTTGCCTGGTTAAATAAAGGAGAATAAAATCTCCATCAGAGAGTGTAAGATCAAGTTTATCTCCAAACATATGAATCCAGGACTTCTGATAGAGTGCATGCTGCTGATGAACCTTCAGCATCATGCAGATCTTCAGTGAGACGAGTTCTGGGAAGACTGGAGGTCCAGACCTGGCCTTCATTTAGTTTGGATGCCTTTGACTCTGGTGAAGCTTGTTGTTCTGCTGTGGCAGCTGGAGGCAACCAGAATATAATAAAATATGAATTAGCTGAAATTCCTCTTTGCAGTGCAGATTGGGTGAATAATCAGATTCTAATCATATTTTATAATCTTAAAATTTTATTTTATTTTTTCATTATTGCTACTGGAACATTTTCAGTTTTCTTCTGTCCTCCTTTTTCTTTGTCCTCTTCTCTTTTGTTATAATGGAGGCTGGCAAATCACCTGAAAGGTGCACACCGTGTGTGTGTGTGTGTGTGTGTGTGTGTACTTGTTTTTACTACAGAGTGAGGACCATTTGTGTCATAGTTACTATCAAAGTGAGGTCCTTGATGTAAAGTGAGGACCGCTTCAAGGTCCTCACTTTATTTGCAGCTCTCCTGTGCTTTACTAGTTAGGTTTAGAGGTATGGTGTGAGTTAAGTTTTGGTTCAGGTTAGGGTTAGCTATAGACCAGTAATGGTTAAGTTTAGAGAAAATGTCTGGGTTAGGCATAAATATACTGTAGTAACAAAAATGAATGGAAGTCAATACAATGTCCTCAGTTTGATGCAAATACAAGGATGTGTGTGTTTGAATCAGTATTTAAAAGTGGTGGTCTGTTTTCTGCACGTTCATTAAAATGTTTTTGAACATTCCTGGTAGTAACAAACAATCCAGTGTCAGACTAGCCATTAACTTGTCAGTCCTGTCAAAATCAACTCTTATTTATCCAAACTGCATTTCAAAGAGCTATCTTGTCATCTCCCCTCCCTTGTGGAACATCTGCATCATGTGCACAGTGTTTTTTCCAATTTCAGGCTATCTTTTCTCAATCAAGGAATGAGAGTCTGTTATGAATTTTTGTTGCCTCCAAATCCTATACATGCCACTTTCATTACATTTTGTCTGTCTAAACAGATCTCGCTTGTAAATGAGTCCTTGAGGCTCAATGTGATTTATCTGTATACCTGTAAATAAAGGTTGAATGAATGAAATCTACATCAGGTAAGATATTAACTGTTCATATATTTTTTAAAACAAACACTTGTTTTAAATATTTGAAAGCTGATTTTAATCTGAGTTTTTGATATGTGAGAGTTGTGCAGAAACAAACATAAAGGTAAATTAGAAACTCCACAGACACGCTGATTTAGTTTGTGTCTCATGACTGAAATAAAGTCACAAGTGAAAAATTAAAGAACATGGCACAGATGCAGTCTGCACCTTTTTATTTAATAACGCTAAGCTATGAACATAGTTTTAATATTTTTATTTTTTTGTTAAAGAAATTGGGTAGGCCTACTTATTCAAAACATGGTATTTCTCTTCAAATATTAAAATGTGGTCTTGGCCACAAAAGTAGCCAGCTTATTAGAAATAAACCACCTCCAGCATCCTTACCTGTACAAGGTCTTACTTATTAGCAGCATGGGTGCCTGTGAATCTGCACAGTCAAACATGAATCTTCCATCCATCGTCGAGCAGGGACAATGTGAGACACTAGGTGGAGGCACAGAGTTGAGCTGATCCTCTGCAGGCCAGCTGCTTTTTACTGCTCCAGCTTCTCGCTCACATTCACCCACACAGGAGCTGCCAGTGACAGAAAGAGCACTGGGCTTCAGCCACTTCACACTGAGTGCACACATCTGCAAAGTTCAGAGCACGGTTCACTTGAAGCCGCTTGGCTGTTTGACACATGTCCATTTGACACTCAACATAACGCTAATTAAGCTGGAGAGGGGGAATCCTATAATAACAGGGTAGCACAATCTTTAACCCACTATTGGAAGCTTTAAGGGACACAGAAAAGGTGAAAACACGAGGGTGGTATTACCAGGCTGGAGCCTCCTGGGAGAAGTGTGCAAACATGAGTCACCGACAGCACCAGTTGCTTTATTTTCAGTGAAGCGCAGAGACTTGCTATTATAAGACTACACTCCCTCCTATAATTGATCTGCCACGACAGACAGCACACTCCACCTGAAGAGGCACGTTGCAAATTTCCCTGTTACAATTACTGGTTGTAAACTCTATAATTCAGCCTAATGGGGCAAGCACACTGTAAAAACAAGTCAGCAATTAAAGCTAGATATCACAGATACATAAGAAACGGAGAGGATGCTCTGCTCCAGTCTACATCGGCTGATGTGGTTGTGCTCTTCGTTTGGAAGATTAAACTAACAGGCTGCTGGCTGGCTGAGGTTCTGCTCCTAATCACACCACTTTCAGAGATAAAGGACGGGACGAGTCAGGTCACCTGTGCTGCCTGTAATTTATTGCTGGAGCAGGTTGCTCCTTTCCTAATGGCATCTGTGCAGAGATGGTGTAATTTACAGGTTCACAGTGCTCACGAGCACTCTCGCTGCTGTGTTGGGTTCCCCCTTCTTGCAGGAAAGCTGTCGACTCCACTTTTACATCTGAGCTTAACATGAAGAGGGGGGAGGCTGGCTTAACAATGCCAACCACATCCCTTTCCGCCTACACTCAGAGAGAGTAGCCAGGAGGACATAAATCGATACAGCTGTTGGTGGTTGTCCTCTTGCTCTTTTGATGCTTCTGCATAAACAGAGCCACTTTGCAGACTTGAGCTCACTCTAAACACTCACTTTCTCATCTTCAGACTTCATTAAACAGCAGTCGTAGCAGAGCCGGAGGCCGAATGAAGTTAAACACCGTGTTTCAGTGTGGATGGCTGTTTTTTTTTTTTTTTTAAATATGACTGGAATAGAAAATGAGAAAAGCCTGAGAGAAGAACGTCTGAACCTTATCTTCTCAATCTGTTGTTTTTGTTTTTGAGAGGCTTGAGTTTGTCAGGATTGAGGCCAGCGACAACAAGGTCAGTCAAAATTCCACAGAAGTATATTAAGACACGCATCTGTCACCGCTCAAAGATTCACAGCACTGTGGGAATGTGGCGAGATGAACCACAAGTTAAAGGAGGCCATTCATCTTGAAAATCCACCCACAAAAAGAAACAAAACAAAGAATCAAACCACCAAAAATGTCATCCTCTCTTGGGAACATGTCTTGCAGATTTATTGTAAGCGGCATGAAGGTATGAGGTCCCTTAGTTTGTACACACTGAAAACTGCTGGGTTCTTTTGATAGCTCAACTGCTGAGTTAAAACTGTTCGGTCACATGTTGGCTTGGTTTGAACAAATGTTTGTTGAAAAATGACCATGTTTCAGTCATTCTTCACAATTTGCCATTTTAAGCCAAAAGTAGAACAAATTGGACCCGACTGGGTAAAAACAAGAAGGTGTTTAACCTGGTTGGCTTTCTTAATAACTTTGGGTTTGCACTCGAAAACAAGTTTGGTCACCTAAAATATGTTTAATTTGAGCTGGATCCTGCAGAAACAGGATCTGGGAACACTTTTACTTTGACAGGGTGCATTCTGGTAACGGTTTGCTTGGATCCAGTAACTGTCAAGCATACTAATAATAAAGTTATTAACAAATATGACTGCCTTGAAAGAATAAAACTTATACTGGATATGTAAACAGAAAATAATTACATAAACACTCATTTTAAACACAACAGCCACTTACAAGCTTCTTAATATCACATATCTGCCCCTTCAAGTGAAGCAGTTCTGTTTCTATCCTAGAAAAAAATCTCCTCCCCTAAAAGAGTGGTGGGGGTGAGCGCCGAGCTAACCAGGCAGTTGTACACAGGCAGGAGCCCATGCAGCCGCCATGAACAGACGGAGGAGTCGGGCTCAGAACCAGGGGGAGGGGAGGATGCTAGACAGAAGTGGAGTGTTTACAGATGTAAGTAAACGTAGATGTTTAACAACCTGTTAAAATACGATAAAATGTTTTGCAGGAAATTGCAAAACTAATTTATTCAAAAAATTCTGGGGGAGGACCTACAGACCCCCTGCGCCCAACACCCCATCCCATCCGCACCAAGCCCCACCTGCTGGCCCACCCTCTATTTGCATTCCAACATTGATCAATTTACAAGTTAAGACCTGATTTTAAGCCAAAATTAGACCAAATTGGACCCGACTGGATCTCTGCTTTAAGGTGTAACAAGTAATGTTATTAAGGTACAAACAATTTGTAAGAAGGCGTTTAACCTGGTTAGCTTTCTTAATAACTTCAGTTTGCACTACAAAACAAGTTTGGTTACCTAAAAATCATTAGTGTTAGTTAGCTGATGCTAATGGATGTGAGCGTTACCTAGCTAACACTAACCCAAGTTTTCAGTATCTAATAACCCTGACTATGGGTTTAGAAATGTTTAGCTGCTCTAACTGAACAATTTAGCAATTTTAATCCAATTTTTATACAGGGAACTTCACTCAGTATGCTGGGTCAGACTGACGACCTGTAGAGTTAAAACTACTCGGGGCTGGCTAGGTTTAAATTTGACCTAATGCTGCGTTACATCTCAGGTTGTTTTTAACCCAGCAGTTTTCAGTGTGTGGAAAATAGCAGTTGTTTCTACAATTTGAACATCATAAGCAAACAGAAAAACAACAGGAGGCCTGAGGCCATACGCTTAACAAAATACTTGCATACATTTAAATTGTTTAATTAAAATGTGCAAACATTTGGAATTTTATTTTATTTTTAACTCCTACAGCGTTTGTTGACCTTTCCCAGTCTAATAGAAACCCACTCTTCGTCCACCATTTGACAATATTTTATTTTGATTTTTTTTTTTTTTAACAAGCTGAGGTATTTGAAACTTCAGTCTTAAAGCTGACTCAAAGAAGAGTAATAAATAATGCTTGAATGATTAGTGATCATACGGCATCACCTTTTTCTGACAGGGACAACTGGTGGATTTTAATGGTTGGAAGGTGTGTGACAGGAGGGGGATCTTGTGGAGGACTCCCAGTTCTGAGGATGCAGCAGCAGGTCCTTCTGAGACTTTTGTTGCAGAGCGTGGCCACTTTAGCTCGGCTTGTTTTGGCTCGTCCAGATCGGCCACTGATGGGGCCTTCAGAGAACACTTTCCATTCCCTGCTGTCTCTGGAGGAAGGAGTTCTGGACAGAGCTACAGATGAGGAGGGGCTGAGTCTGCAGGAAGCCCCCCTGCTGTCCAGGGTCAGCGTGAGGCCCTGGTTTGGGCCCTGAGTCTGACTCTGACTTGCACTCAGATGATGGTGGTGCGTTCGGGGAGTCATCCTCAAACAGTGAGCTCCGAGTAAACTCTGGAAAGCTTTCTTAAACTCCTGGTTGGAGCACGGGTAGATGATGGGGTTGATGCAGCTGTTGAAGTAGCCGAGCCAGAAGGTGATCTTGAAGACCGTGTCTGAAGGTCTGTATGCAGGGAACATGGAACCTGTGGAGACAGTTGACACATCTTAAAGGAGGAAGGCGCTTTTATCTGAATATAGTTTTACATTTTAGAAAAAAAAAATACAGTCAACACAAGCAAATTTGTAACAAAACATGGAAGAAAGTCCTAGAAAATAAAATTTTCTGCAGCGAGAAATCAACATTACCAGGATTAATGAGCTTGAATATCTGATTTCATGACAGTCACTTCAATCGATGTGAAGCTTATTTTAGCTACAGATAAGCGACAGATGATGTGCCAGTGAGGACAAAAAAGTAATCAGAGTTCCCACATCAGATGGAGCTCATGTAGAAAGCGATAAACCGACTCCTCTTGTTCTAAAGCCTCCCCAGATCAGTTCACATTCTATTTTAGATGTCCGATTGCCACTTCTGCAGTTTTTCATTAGATGCATAATGAATTAAACACGTCCTGCGGCTCGTTTTACTCTGCTTCTGCTTATGTCTGTTTCATCAAATGTCCTCTGAGCTCCCTGTGAGGCTTGAGGTTTTAATAGAAGTATTAAACTGTGCTTCCTTTGATTGGAGGATGTGAGGGGGATCTTTAACGAAGAAGCACAGGTAATGACTTAACAGGCACATTATGTTTGTTATTGTTTATGTGTATTTTCTTTTAGTGTCTGATGGAAAAACATTTAAATAACTTCATGGCCATGTGTATTTTTTTAAATCTCTTGAAATCAGTTTACAATGTTAGAAAATAAACCTTTTGAATATAAAGAAAAAATATATGAAGAAAATTCTTTATTTAATCCAATTTGAGCTTTGAACATACAGTATATGGTTGCAAACATGAGTAAAAATAGGATGTGAAGGAAGTGAAAAATGGGTTGAACACATTTTATTCTCTCGCCTATACCACAAAAACAAATTCCGCTATTGTCAGTACTCCTGATGGATTTGCCTTTTTTCTGTAACTAAAAATAGACAGGTTAGATGAGCGTTGTGTTGGTTAAAATCAATGAAGCATCTGTGGCTGTGTAGCTCTGTTTTATTTCACTTTCAATCAAACCACAGCGTGTTTTGACAGAAAAAAAGGGTTGTTCAGAATCAGTTGCATAATGTGCTGTTTTGCCACAAGGCATGGTTTTGTTTCATAACTGATGGGATTTTGAGCATGAAGACACAAAAAATATAAAATCTAAGAAATATTAAAAAGAGAGCAAGCAGATTTGTTGCACAATGAAACAGAAATCCCTAGAATAGAAAGACTCCCAACACAGATGCAGCTGTCAGTCTCACAAATACAAAATGTCCTAAAATCTAGATCAGCAAAAATGTATTAAAGCCTAATTTAAAAAAAAAAAAAAAGTTTTACCACTTCTGCTGGCAACAAATTGGATTTCTAAAAGGAAAGTTTGTCAATTTTCTCAGTTAAAACTCACAAATAAAACGTCTTTGGAGTCAGCCTCCCCATCGTCACAGACATCTACACCTCCAGATGCAGGAAGAGAGCCACCTGCATCATGAAGGACTCCACTCACCCAGCACACACA
>JARVGV010000645.1:1731098-1742743 GCA_031762435.1 Hypsolebias longignatus | reverse complement strand
ATCTATCTATCTATCTATCCATCTATCCATCTATCCATCTATCCATCTATCCATCTATCCATCTATCTATCCATCCACATATACAGGCGGTCACCGATTTACGGCGCCATCGACTTACGGCATTTCTGACTTACGGCGCCACCCCTAGTGATGTCATCACACCTCACATTGACTTTTTTATGCAGCATTTTATGTTTTTTTATTTTTTATTTTTTAGGGTACTGTGTTAGCTAACTGCTTGGAAATCCAGCAAAATGGCGTTCTAAGTACGCTGTTGTTGTTACATTGAAAAAAAAACGTGTTTAAAATGATGTTTAACAGCCGCCACGTGGGTAGCGCTCCGACTTACGGCAAAATTGGGTTACGAACAGGCCGTAGGAACGGAACTCGTTCGTAACTCGGGGACTACCTGTATACTGTATATATATACATATACATATGTACCAAGCACAAAACAAATTAATCTAAGACAGAAAACCGTAGCTTAAAAGTGATACATTTTGTTCTTAATAATTTTCCATATAAATTGTAAGTTGTATTTTTAAGTCTGTGTTAAATTAATAGTTACTTTTAGAAATTTGAATTTATGTGGTGAACCAGATGACAGAATAAAAATTTTACCAAATACGTACTTAAAGACCTGGTTTTATTTATTTACCCTTATCCATTGTATACATTTAAAACATCACTTAATTACACATTTTGATTTATTAAATTTACTCAAGAGTTTATTAGAAATTCTCTTCAGTAAAATCTGACAGCAGTTATTGATGCAGTTTGGGAGATCTCATAATGTTCTTAGTCTCAGTCAAAGAATATTACTTTACATGTGCAGGTTTTCATAAGTGGAGCCTTTAACAGCTGCAAGAGCCTGAACAGCCACTTCTGCCTGATAATGTGCAGGACTGGCTCTTGTTATATCACACACCTGGTATGTGGTAAGTTGTAGGCAATGGTTCAGACCACAATGCAGGCCTTTGTGTATCGAGTGTCAGTCACCACCGCGGTCGGTAGCTCTTGAGTGAAGACTGAGGGTCTTAGACTAAACTTCTCAACAGTCTGTCCCAGTCCTGTTAGAAACAAAGGCTGCACTTAGCCGTGTGCACAGCTCCTCACAACTCTGCGCCTCATCTGTTTTGTATTTTTATTGTAACCAGTTGTAATGTTATTTATAGGGCTCCAGCTTTCCAGTAGTTTAGTGAGTTTTAAACTATTTCGATGTTAAGTACATCCAGCCTTGTGGTAAACCCAGAGGTTCTTTCATGGAGGCCGTCGGCTTCTTTTTTCTGCAGCTGTCCGTTTGCTAAAGCAGCAGCAGCAGAATCAACAGTAGCAGCCACAGACGTCTGTTTGGCATCTGTTGGACCGTCTCTCAAAGCTGAGGCGAAAACTACTCTCATCCCAGGACGTCATCTCATTTCTCTGAAGAGTGGATGCAAAGTGGAGAAGTGGAAAGTTTAGAGAAAACCCGTTTATGTAACGAGTAAACGTTAAATAATATATTTTTTTGTATCACAAACAATTGCACCTATTTAAAGTTAATTTAGCAACTGAATCTCAGCTAAACAACAACTGCTGTGAGTTTTTATTGAGACTAATTTGAGTCATTTTGTGTAATAAGTACAGTATTATGGGATGTGCCCAGAAACTGGAATGTGTCATATTTGTCCATCTTAATGTTTCTGACAGGAGCATCTCCCTCTCTTCCACTTCGCTCACATCACTTGTGGTAACATCATGTTTTTTAAGGGTCTTCAGTTCTCAATGATCCAGAACAGTTCCCGGGGTCTCCAAGAGAACATAAAACTTTTAGTCTGATCACGCTCAAACCACACAATCTTAAAAACTGCAACACTGTTAAAACTTTGTTCTCATAAGGACACAGCTTCCAGTCATGAAGGACACTGGAGTCATCCTGCTCCAAGTGTTTCACTGAACACCATAAAGGTGCTTGAGGTGATCCATTTCCTTTTTCTTTGAGCATGAACTTTGGTGCCTAGTCTTTGTTGTAAGCACGTGTTGAGCGCAGGATCACATATTTTGGCCTCTTACTAACCTGTCTCACCTCTAGCAACAAAATATTTATTAAAAAAAAAGGAATCTGGAGACCTTACCTCTAAATTACTAACAAAAATGTTTGATGTCTATAAGGAGGGAAAGACCTGACGTGGGACAGGATCCAACACACAGTCACAAACACACTTTATGCACATTCTTACATTATTTTTATTCTTTTGGCAAATGGTAACAATCGCACAAAGCATTAATGTAAGCAATCTTCACAAAGCACTTGCTGGCTTCAGCCTGAGCCTGGGAGCTGAGCGTAATCTAATTTGGATGGGCAAACCCTTGTATGCCAAGGATTTACACTGCAGCCAAAACGCCTTGGTCTGCAATTTCCAAGACACCAGTCGAAAAGGAGCAGAAAATTGCTTCCAGGGCTGCAAAGCAGACAAGATTATAGTCAAAGTCTTTGTGAGGGCTTTGCCTGAATAGAGGCCTGGCATCACCAGCATGCACACACTTGCATGTGGATGAATGTACACACACAGCACACACACACACACACACGGGCAGAACTGAAGAACCACTACAACCAATAGGTTAGGAGTCTGGATTTTGTGGAGCACGAGTGTAATCTCCACTTGAATATTTACAGGCTGAGCTTTGGGATATGAGAAATGGACAATTGCAGCCGTCAATACTGAGTAAAAGTGGCGTTGTGGGGCAGAAAGGGCAGTTCAATAGGTTAATACACTGACCTTTCCCCTTTTGATTCCAGTTAGAGACTTGTCAGCAGAAGAATATATTTTAACTCACACAAGCTCTGGGGAAGTAAATAAGCTGCGTTTCATCAGAACGAACAAAAAAAGTTTTAATAAATACATTAGTGAAAAAGGAAACAAACAAAACTTTTTACCAAAAAATACAAAACGAGCAGAAAAGAAAGCAAAGCAATGATCCTGACGAGCAACAGACTGGACCCACATGAGTTCACATCTTCAGAGATCTTCTGGTGCACAGTAACAGATGAAGTTAGAGAGGACACACTGAGACGGTTTGGACATGTCCAGAGGAGGGACAGTGGTTTGGACATGTCCAGAGGAGGGACAGTGGGTATATTGGTAGAAGGATGTTAGAAATGCAGCTGCAGGAAAAAGACAAAGAGGAGACATGTGGATGTAGTTAGAGAGGACATGGAGGTAGTTGGAGTGAGGACAGAGGACACAGAGGACAAAATGAGGTGGATGAGGATGACTCGCTGTGGAAACTTATGAAGAAGGAAAAGCTGAAAGAAGAAGAAGAAAAATAAGAAGACATGTAACAAATTGTATCCAGGACCCTAAAAATAAATGAAACTTGTGGTGTTTTAGTAGTAACACCTGTCGAAGCTGAACATTGAATTGGTTCCTAAACGTTTCACTTGAAACGTCAAGGATTTGAGCCTCACATGACCAGGCAGATAATTTACATTTACTGTACTGGTATAAAGAAATCCAGCTGCAACTGGTGCATGTGCAGGCAAAAAGACATTTTGCTCAGTCTGAGCATTGGTGGTAAAATTTAAAGTGATGACAATAGCAACACTGTGTCTTTAATTGAAAACAGCATGTCCATTTATAGATACTGTGCCTGTTAGACAGAAAGTATTCAAGCGGTTACAAATGGCCTCAGATCCTGTGACTTCAGGCCTGCTGGTGGATTCCAGGTAAAAGCCTCCACTGGTTGAGGGGTAGATGGTAAATAATGGAACAAAGTAATTGCCCTTCGGAGACAATAATACCTTTGGATAAATATTTTAGAAAGACAAATTGTAGAAGAGTTGTAAAAGGTTTTATTGTACTGATGGAATATTGTAAAAACAGACAAATAAAAAGAACAAGAAAAAAAAAAAGACTTGTAAACCATCAATTTTTTACATGTCCTCGGGTTAAAGGCTCGTATACTTGAACAAAGTCTTATCTAGCCGTGTTCTCATGTAGGTCAGTGGCAGGAAGGGAGGGAAAAAGAGTGAGAGTCGTGGTGATAAAGGCTCAGGAGAAACGCATTGTACTGTTCAAACACACTTTGTATGAAAAGATGAATTGATCCATCTGTAAGCAGCACTTAGACCCACTCCTCTGTCCGGTCATTACACCGGGATAAATCAATATTTAATATCCCCCTCTAACAGCCACACTGAATGATCTTAACCTCTCCTTAATCCCATTTATGTTACCTTCCAGAATCTTCCACATGTAAGCTCTCACTATGATAAACTTCCAAACAAGAGACTGGAGGGAGAGCTATTAAAGACCACAGCATATTTATGTCAGGTGAGGTGCTTTTTTAAAATATTAATATTGTGAAACTGACTAAAGTGAAAGCTTTTATCCGAGACATTCAAGTCGTTCTATTCCTTTGGCTTGTTGTATCAGCAAAAGACTTCCTCCACTCTCATTTTACAGCTGAATTACAGCTTACTGCTTTATTTCAGCCCAAACGATGAAGGTGATGAAGCAATTCTTTTAGCTGATTTAACAACATCGCTACAATATCACATCAACTTTATGGAGCACTATCACTAAAACCAAAGACAGTAGCTGCACATAAGCAAGAAAGTGGTTACCATATTTTCCGCCGGCGCACCGCCCTATAAGTCGCATCAGACCAAAAATGTCTAATAAAGTGGAAAAATCCATAAATATGTTGCTTTGGTGTATAAATCGTAGGGAATGCAAATTATGCACACAAAAATACTGCAACTTATAGGCTGAAAAATACGGTATTTTGTTCTACGAGACTGTTTCCATAGAAAAATAGGTCTTTGTAAAAATGTAAACACATGTTGGCACAAAGGAACAGAACCTTAAGAACACTGAGGTGCAATTTTTATGTTGTCAGTATTATCTTATTACAAATATGTTCTTGTTTCTTTTCAATGTAATAAAATGTTTATTCCTTCTATGGTCATAACGGACCCACCTTTCCATTTTATTCCACACAGACACACATACTTTTTTTTTTTTTTTTTTTTTTTTGTTAAGTGATGAATACAAACAAAAGGTAGATTACAGGTGAGGAGTGACAGACTCTGGTAAACAAAAAAAATCCCTCTGGAAAAGAAAAGAAGAAAAATGAAGGACATTCTTCTCCTTTGAGACGACGGCTGAACACAGGCCGAGTCCACAATCCTAAGAAAACAAACTGAAACGGTACAAAAGAGTAAGCTGGAAGTAAAGAAAGGGGCGTTAAGCTCTACTTACAGAGAACAATGACGGTGTAGGTGTGCTGCTCGAGGAAATCAGCATTGTTTAGTTACTGTTTTCATGTCAGGGCAGATTTGTCTGCACGGTTGACCACGGGCACACCTTCGCTGTGAGGACAGGAGACAGCTAAACAAACCCATTTGACTTAAAAAAAATAAAAAGAAAAAACTATTTACTGCTAAAAGCTTTTTCATGTTAATGTCATTGTGGATAATGGCGTCAATTTTGACTTTTTCTTCTTACAAACTAGAATATGGAATTCAAAACCAGTAGCAGCTTGGTCACTAACCGGCTGTAAGCATCGTGTGCTGCTGATTTATTAGGATTTCAAACTGATATAAGTGGAAGTAAAGGTTTTTTTCACAGCAGCTGTTCACACTTTGTTGTGGATAGAAGTCAGAATTGGATTTTGAGGTTAATAATTGTCTGAGAACTTATGGCTCCTGAGTCAGAATTTTGACTTTTAAAAGTGTTGTTTCTTTTTTTAACTGAGCACCACATGTACCCAGGCAACAAGCCTCCATGGAGCCCGAAGTGAAATCTAGTCTGGTGCCCTCTATTTCTGCTAATAATACGGATTACTGCAACCAGATGATCAGATCGTTCACCCACCAAACATAAACTCATTGAAACTCTGACAGCCCTGTTCACATGATCTATATGTATATATCATCTAACACCGGTGTCAAACTCATTTTCACTTTGGGCCACATCAAGATCGTGAATGTCCTCAAAACGTCCTCGACCTCTTTAAGAATCTGTTGGACTCCTGGCAAGAACCAGTGCAGACATGTTCCTGTTTATAGTTTTCTACATTCGCCTTATAATCTCTCTGTTTTTTGCTACTTTTTTGACATCTTATTTTAACTTGCTAAAAAACATCTGTATTTCTCTCTTATGATTGTCTATTGTTGTCGCTGTTGTCATCATTCTTTGTTGAAACCAGGTCTCTCTTGTAAATGTTGTAAATGAGTCCTCGAGGCTCAATGGGATTAACCTGCCTGAATAAAGGTTGAATGAATTTAAAAAAAATAAAAAATAAAAAAACAAACATGGCAGAATGTATTGATAAAACTTAACAAACTGGTAAAATCTAACTTTCTCTGCAGTCGATGAATACTTCGAGTAATTTGGCATTATAAGCATAAAAACTGATTTGATTTGACTGATAAATGAATATTGAAGCACACAACTGTTATCTTGAAGTTCTGTTTCTGTGGCCCTCTAGAGCCACAGAACTGGTTATGGCGGGACAGATTTGGCCCACGGGCCTTGAGTTTGATATATGCAATCTAATGGTACGAAAAGTAACAAAAGAAGAAGAAAAGTATGCAATGTATTTTACAGCAAAAGAGTCATCTGGTTTATTATCTCAGAGAACTGCAACAGTAACATTCAAAATAATTTGTAGTGCAAGATCAACAACAAACATACAATTACTTAAATGCATAAAACTAATTGTGCAAAAACAGACAAAATTAAATAAATAAAAGATACCAAGGAAGTGCTTAAATTATGTAAATTAACAATTACTTGAAAGCCCATAAAATGGTTTAAAAAATAAATTTAAAGTAGTATAATTAGTTCTTGAAACTATGTAAATGTATGCTACAATCTGCAAAAGCCTAGCTTGAAATATTAAATAACCTTTACCCACACATTTGACCTGTTTTATGTTGCTTCTTCCTCAATACTTCAAAATCTTCCTAAAACCTGTGCTTCCACTTCGGGGGCCCCTAGTGGCCCCGGGGCCCTAGTAACCGCTTAGTTTGCTTATGCCTTGGGCCGGCCCTGTACCCAGGCGTACGGTAACCAAACAAAGCCATCCACCTAAAAAAGTTTAAATTCATTTATGTTGCTGTTAAAAACAAGTAAAATTTAGAATCTACTGCAAAATTAAGTTAATGAATCAAATCCTTAACTTGAAACATTTTTCTTTCTTTTCTTTTTCCTTGTTTTTTTTTTACAGGGTTTTGAGCGTGTACGTGCACGAGAGGCTTCGCCTCCCTCCTCTTGCTGAGCTGCACTAATCTATTTGCTTCACTTCAGTAAGAGCATAGTTGATTGCCACCTGCAACGACAGTAATCTCTTCCAAACACCAAATTAGGAAGAAATCAAAATAGATATTCATAGACTTTTTTACATATACATTGACCTAGTTGAGGGTGTTGGTTGAAAGTGTCAGGTACTGAAATATTAATGAGCATCGCTCCCAGTTTCTGCCTGCTCCTCACAGCCAACTGGCAACGTGGCATCAAGCTGAAGAGAAGAGGACAGCTTTTTTCTTTCCTTGATTGACTCATCGATTGAAGATATTTTTAAAGGGAATCCCTGGGAGTGTGTGCTCCCGGTACAAAGCAGCCCCATCCCGTGTCAGGGGACGGAGAGGGCTGCAAGTCGGCTTTAATTGGGCAAAGACTTCAGAGTTTCCTTAACCCACACTGGGCACTACCATGGCCTGTCATGGCCCTCACACCGACATCAACAACATCGAAGCCTGTGAGCACGGACGCATCAACATTCATGCTAATTTAAGTAAACACACTCGCACATGCTCAGCCGTGCCAGCTCTTATCAATACGACCACCCTGGATGCTGATTAAAGAAAATGATTAGCCTTAGAATCCATTGCCACTTTTTTCAATAGTTTCTTTCTCTGACTTCTTCTAAGAGAGCTGAACACTCGTTTGCATACTTATTGATTCATGGAGAAAACTTGGAGGTGGAGAAGCTCTGACTCGGGGATGAAACAGACAAAACGATTCTGACCTTGTCAGCTCGGCAGTTGTTGAGGCCCACTGAGCTCAGGGCGGACAGCTTTGCATCCATGCTCTGCTGGTGATGTTGCAGCTGCTCCCTCTGGATCTGCTCCCTCATTTTCCGAGCCTCCTGGATGGCCTTCATCACCGTGTCCTGGTCCCCGAACAACGCAGTGGAGTTTAGGCTGGACAAAATATCTGTGCAGAGATGGCAAAATCAGTGTCACACGTGACCCGAACACCAGCATCATGAAGCAGAAAAGTTGCTTAACTTATTGTCTCGTTGTTGTTAGTACGTTTGGAAAGATCTTGAGGGCTTACCGAGAGACGAGCCCCGACCGAGGCCTCCTCCAAGTGGGCTTGGAATCCCACCTTTGCCGATCAGACTGTTAGGGCTGCTTTTACTGCCAGGAAACAGGTTTGGTGTTGGGGATGTAGGAGATTTGACTATTTCTGTCATTTTTGGCCGAGCCGACAGGTTGAGAGGCTGCGTACCCTCCTCCTATGATAGAGAGAGTAAAAAGACAGATTTAAATAGGTCCCTCCTTTCCATTTTGGAGGAGCTCTGGAATCCCAAGGATCACAGTTCTCCTCTGTTTCTGATTAATTATAAGACCCTGACCAGCAGCTCCTTCCTGATTCCTTCTTTTTGTCTGTCTCCCCCGCCTCCTGTCCTCACGCTCCTCTCCTCTGCGAGCGTCCTCGCAGTCGTCCAGCGCCTTTGTTCGCCCTAATTAAAACAGATTCTGTCTCTCTGTACATCTTCATCTGTTCTGCCTCTCTTCCTCCCTGCTCTGTGTCTGCACTTCGGTTCGAAGAATAAATAATGACCAGATAACAGCAGTAGCAATGATCAAAGACAGCTGTTCCATTCATCAGACGCCGTCTTACATTATCTACTTCATTAACTTGTTTTCTCATTTTAGTCCTCGTTTGTGCATACTTGGTTTTTATCTTAAGCTTTGATCATCCTTCCATCCATCCATCCATCCATCCATCCATCCATCCATCCATCCATCCATCCATCCATCCATCCATCCATCCATCCATCCCAGGATCACATAGAGAGAGATTCAACATCTCAGCCACACCTGGGGGACAATTTAGAGTTTTCAATTAACCTAAACTGTGTGTTGTTGGTGTTTAGGAGGAAACCAGAGTATCCAAAATAATTGTGCACAAAAAGAATATTCAAACTCCACATATAAAGACCAGAAGGTGAACCTGCAACCTTCTTTCTGTGAGACAACATCTGTAACCACTGCACCTCATGCCCCACTTTGATGTTTTTTTTTTCTAAATAAAAAATGCAAAGTGCAGTCAGTGAAAGTTAAAGGAGGATAAATTTGTTTTATACTTTCTTTAACACATTTTAATTACCATTTAGTAAATTTTAACCTTTTATCCACTTACACCAATTTAATTTTACCAGTGTGAGCCCTTTTTATGTTTTTTTTTTTAATCCAAATTCTTTGTCATTAAAATAAAATATCATTAGTCCAGACAAGCTGATCGATCAGGTTACATTTTTCAACATAACAAAATACACTGGCTCAAAAGCACAATGTGCACTGACTGTAGAATCAATTTTAACTGAAACAGTTTCCATATTTTTATCCCAGAAATATAATGTGATTTATGACACTTTGCAGTGAGTAAATCTCCCTGTGTAAACAGCGTACAGAATCGGATTAAAGCCCATGCTGACATTTGTTAAAGTGTCTTCTTGTCCAAACATCTGGCTCAAGCACAGAGAGCCTCGAGGCCTCGTTCGCTCTGTGCCAACAACACTTTGTTACGCTGAAATCTGAAAACAGACTAAACTAAAATCAATCTGAACCCCTTGGAGTGTGGACAGAAATAGGAAGCTGCCAGTGTCTGTTGGCCAACTATTTAATAATGTATAATTGATTTATTTACAGTTTTTAATTGTAGTGTGTTTTGATTTGTTATAGTGTCAGATGGACCGAGGCTGTTAAAACTGATCAAATTAACAATAATCCACTCAACGAAAGAAAGAATTGTACTCGTGCTGAAATTGAATGAGTGTGACGAGGACGTGCTTGTGCGTGTGTGTGTGTGTGTGTGAGCAAACAAGTGAAGAAAAGCTTGAGTGGTTAGCATGATTTATGGTGTTTCTCCATTGTGATATTATTAAACTAAAATACGTCAAATGGACATATGTTTCTGATTTGGGTCAAAGTGAGGCGGGATGATGAATGTGTCCTTTTCTTTGCGCGGAGCCTCGGTGGCGTCGTGCCATACAGCAGCAGAAAACACTTCCTGCATTTGGTGTGTTTGCAGGGCAAAAAAAAAGAGACTGGTTTATGTTTCACTGTTGTAACGGGTTAATTTCATTTTAGTTACATAAAAATATATATATAGTGTAAAATAATGTGCCAAAGATATAACAAGCATGTCCACAGAGTTCTGGTTTGGAGAGTGGAGCTTTGTTTAAGCTTTTACAAGCTGTGCTCACAACTGGCTGCTCGTTACTCTGAAGCAGTGACTGTTGTAGTTCTAGTTTAATCAGACGTCACCATCCAGGCTAAGCTGGGTCAAGTACCACTCCAGGTTTGGGCTGGTTCAAGAAACTGATGGTTGTACCTTGACTTGGGTGATGGGGCTCGAGGAAATCTTGTCATTCTTCAGAGAAGAGGGAGAAATGGGCCCACTTGCATTGAGGGGCTGGGGTAGTGGAGGCATCTTGGCTCCCGGAGACACCTGCATGCTGGCAAGCTGAGCGGCATAGAGTTGCTGTTGGGGGAGGTGGAGCAGAGAAACCCACAAGGCGTTAACATCTAAATCCAGCCTGCGTTCAAAGTTTTATACTGTATTCTGTTTTTTCCTCACCCTAGAATTCTATTTGCATCCTTCATCCCCCTCCTCTCTGTCTCTCTCTCTTTCTTTATTTCTTTTTAACATCTTTCCTCTCTTTCCATGAGACTGGCAGCGAACCCCCCTCAAAAGTCATAACTGCATTTCAAAGGCTGAACCCAGAGAGAGGCAGCGGTCTTAAAAACCGAACAGAGAAGGCTTTCGCTCAAAATACATGGAGCCCCTATTTTCCACTCATCACAGAGAAAAGTTTGCTGCCTGGATGAAGTGTGTTAGCACAGAGCTCAAGAGCTGCACAGATTCCTCTTGAAGTTTTTGGCTTGTGATTTGTCTCCACGCAGCCACCAGGGACGCTCCATTCCACAAGCAAGCCAAGCAGACTGTTGCCACACAGAATATTTGTATTGTAAACTTTGAAGAACATGTAAAGAACCACAAAGAACCACCAGTGTAACTGAAATTACACCATTACAGCATTGATGATGGTTGGAAACAAGTGGGAACAACTTCCATTACACCACATGCTGACGATAAAGCACAATAATCTGTAGTTACAGTAACAGTTTATTATTGAGCAGCATCAGGATGTTACAGTAACAGTTTATTATTGAGCAGCATCAGGATGTTACAGTAACAGTTTATTATTATTGAGCAGCATCAGGATGTTACAGTAACAGTTTATTATTATTGAGCAGCATCAGGATGTTACAGTAACAGTTTATTATTATTGAGCAGCATCAGGATGTTACAGTAACAGTTTATTATTATTGAGCAGCATCAGGATGTTACAGTAACAGT
>JARVGV010000645.1:1717388-1730998 GCA_031762435.1 Hypsolebias longignatus | reverse complement strand
TTAAAACGTCCTTGCAATGTATCCATCTCTGATGTGCTGCCATTTACGTCAGGTAAAGGAAACTTTTGTGTCAAAAATATTAAATCGCTAGCGAGCGTGTTACCCCACAAACGTAAACAACAGCGCGGGACCGGGGGCGGAACTAAACCACCGACTTCCGCTATGAATTATGGGTAGTGGCGCCAAATCAGGAATAAGGTGGATATCTGTTGGGAAATGTAGGTGTGTAACTAAAAGTCCTTCCTACCAGAAACAGAAACCTGGTAACAAAAGATCCACCTTCTCTTTTAACACATTAAATTATTCAAGGATTCAAGGGTCTTTATTGTCATTCACATCACATGTGGTACATGAGGTGGAGCGAAATTGTGTACTCAAGGTCCCAGTTGCATCCAACAATAGCAAAAATATAAAGTGTAAGAAGAAACCGTAAATAAGGATCTAAGATATCAACTAAGATCTACACTAAATGAACGCCCAATGTCACTAATAGTACAAAACAATACACCGAACAGCAGCAGCACGATCCTCATAGGTTCTGTTCAGCTATAAATCACACACTTAATGTGAGCACTATCCATATATAACTAAATTATATGATGCTATAAGAACTTTAATACAAATAAGCACACTTTTCAGTAAGATAATTTAGTCTGATAAAAATATATTTCAGATTCCACCAGCTGTCCATCCCTACAACCCTCAGACCACCTTGCAGCAATTCTTGGATCCCACATGTGCTTGTTTCATTCTTTACGTGTGCAGGACAAACAACACAAGAGCTAACAAATTATTTAAAAAGCAGACAAAGCATCTGAATTTTACCTGCCACTACAATTTCCATTGACCGTGATTTTTTTGTTCTGAAAAGTTAGACTTTGCACACATTTGAACTACCAGTAAGTTATTTTACATCCTGCAAGTCATGCTGCTAACCCGTCAGCCAGTCTAATGAAAGGTGCTTCTGTTACATACCCCACCAGTCAGGGATCTTCATGTTTCTTTATTTCCAATGGTCCGATAAGTCAGTTAAGTTCAAGTTCATGAATCTTTATTATCCCTAAGGGGCAATTAGTTTCACTTTCAGTAGATATAAACTGTCCATACTAGACAAGACATTAAGACATGAAAATAATAATACGGATGTTCATTGAGAAACCTGATCGCTACAGAGATTGTTTTTCAGTCCGTTTGTTCTAGTCTGGACAGCAGATACCTGCGTCCAGATGGAAGCAACCTGAACTCACCATGGAGTGGATGAACAGGATCTGCCAGAATCAGCCTGGCCTTGTTCACTGACCTCACCTCACTCAGTGAGGTTCTGTAGGTCAGTGAAGTTCTGTAGGTCAGTGAGTTTCTGTAGGTCAGTGAGGTTCTGTAGGTCAGTGAGGTTCTGTAGGTCAGTGAGTTTCTGTAGGTCAGTGAGGTTCTGTAGGTCAGTGAAGTTCTGTAGGTCAGTCAGTTTCTGTAGGTCAGTGAGTTTCTGTAGGTCAAAGAGGTTCTGTGGGTCAGTGAGGTTATGTAGGTCAGTGAGGTTCTGAAGGTCAATGAGGTTATGTAGGTCAGTGAGGTTCTGTAGGTCAGTGAGGTACTGTAGGTCAGTGAGGTTCTGTAGGTCAGTGAAGTTCTGTAGGTCAGTGAGTTTCTGTAGGTCAGTGAGGTACTGTAGGTCAGTGAAGTTCTGTAGGTCAGTGAGGTTCTGTAGGTCAGTGAAGTTCTGTAGGTCAGTGAGGTTCTGTAGGTCAGTGAGGTTCTGTAGGTCAGTGAGGTTCTGTAGGTCAGTGAAGTTCTGTAGGTCAGTGAAGTTCTGTAGGTCAGTGAGGTTCTGTAGGTCAGTGAAGTTCTGTAGGTCAGTGAAGTTCTGTAGGTCAGTGAGGTTTTGTAGGTCAGTGTGGTTCTGTAGGTCAGTGAGGTTCTGTAGGACTATGTCAGCAGTTTTGCTCCACATGCTGTCAGTGGTGTAGTTTACAGTTTTGTAGTTTACAGTTTTGTAGTTTACAGTTTTGTAGTTTACAGTTTTGTTGTGCGTATACTGTGGTGAAGTTAGTTTTACGTTGGACGTTGGACACTGTTGGATCCACACAGTGTGAATGTCCAACATTATTTTAAGTTTACCGTGGTCGGTTCATATACTGCGATTATAAACCAAAGTTCACCAGTTAATATAATGTAATTATCAATTTATTTTTATTTTTAAACATATTGAACATTTCCAAATTTCTCTGATGCTTACATTTCAATAAATTGAAGAACAAACTTTGTACAACAGTTGGCTTTGTATTAAAGCATGTTATATATAATTTATAAAACTGTATCGAAGCAAAACATGTTCAAGTATTAAGTACAGAATTATACAATAATTCACTGGATAAGTGAATGTAATAAACAAACGCTGCATACTGATGGATTGTTACAGAAGCATTTATCTGCAGTCGTTTAACGTGTCAATGACACGTGTCTGATGATAGATCATGTATCATTGGGCACTTTAAGTTGGTAAACTGAAATTCTTAAGCTTTTCTAGTGCGTATACTACGTATACCCACGTATCACGTAGAGTACTACACCAGTGACTGGGATCAATGGCCAGAGAAGCTGAGGAATATTGTCGCCTGTTGCAAATGTTCTAAGAGATGTTTCACCTCTACCCATAGACCTCTCTTTAGATAGAAAACTGACATGCTAGCTTCCCCAGACAAAGCTGGAACATTCAGTGCATTGTGTTGTTCAGCAGATTGTGCTGCCACACATGATTTCTTCTCAGCTGCACAGTGAACAAACCTCATCTCATTCACTGGTTTGACTGGCTACAGATAGACTGACAACAACTTGCCTGGTCCTGTCGTCCTCACCTTTGGTGGTTTGGATGAAACCATAAGCCAAATTAAACGCCTTCCGTTTATGCACAAATCCCCAAATATAAACAGATATGTGCTCCTCTAAGAAAGTGCCACAAGTGTGTCTGTACAAAAGCTTCATTCTTTCAGGGGACCAGGAATAACAAGAGCACATGGGCAGCGGAAATGACAGACTGATTATGTTCCCACAACGATAGCGCTGCCTGAACCACGATCACAAACAGCCTTTTGTTTCCAGCAGGAGACACGGGAACTGACCAGACGTCGTCTCATCTGAGCTAGACGTGGTTAATGTCAGAGGAAAAGGTATTTAGTGTGTTTAAATGAGGTGAAAAGGGGGAAAGAGGGAGACATATATGTTAAAGTTCAATGACTGTCACTCCAGGCTACACTGAAGTCTTAGCAGATGTGAACTGGACAGATGTTTGCTTACAAGCCGTTGATGAGCAAGAGCCTGATCTTGAGTGGAAAAGACTATTGTCCCAGAAAAAATAAGCATAATCAGAATTTGCCTGATATTACACCCCGTTGAGACGACAACACTATTAGCAGGTTAGTGCACATATTGAAAAGCACTGATCAATAATGCTTAATGAGCCAAAGAACAATTCATAAAAATCAACAGTGTAGATCAAAGTAATATGTTGCACAATAATCAGGGCTTTTTTGCAGTCTGTTGACTTTCACCTAAAATAAATGACGAATGTTCTTCACCTGAAAATGACCCAGATCTTCAAATTGATAGAACTGATTGATGCTGAGTGTGTAAAAAAATATATAAATTATATTTAAATTTAGTTTTCACAGCTATGAACTGGATGCAGTATACTTTAATGCAGGTATGGTGTAGCCAGGAACGTTGTTGAAGCGTGTTGTCGACTTTGCATGACCTTTAAACATGAAGAGGAATGTATTGTCATGCAAGAGATGCACTAAGCTGCTGTGCTTTTTACCATGGTAGAAAGTCACAATAAACTTCAAGTGAAGTCCTTACTTTCTGTTTTACTTTATTTTTATTGTTTGTTTTATCTTCACAGCTGGAAAACTCCAAAGTTTCATTTTGGACTTTGTTTTAACCCCAAAATAATTTATTCAAAGTTCAGTCTTTTGCCCCATCACATTGGTTTTATTGTACTAGCAATGTTCCTGTATTTAATATTTTACGCTTTATAATGTAGATGTTTTTGTTTAGTTTTTATTTCATTTCTATTTATTTTCCATTTTATGTTTTCTATATGACTGTATGTCTCATCTGTGTTCTTTGTTAAATCAGGCCTCTCTTGTAAATGAGTCCTCGAGGCTCAATGAGACCAACTGTAGAAATAGAGGTTGAATTAAAACAAAAACTTTTTTTTTTTTTAAGTTAGCTGTCCTCTTTGGGTCCATTATCATTCCTCGCTCAGGTCTTGTTTATGCTGCTCTTATATTATGAGAACGATAAGGCAGATACCATTAATTTCTGTTGACAATTGCTCCAGTTCTAAATGGGATTCTTACAACCTGCTTATGCACGTTTTTTTTTATGCTCAGCATCTTTTATGGGTTGCACAAGGTCAAAAATCATTTTAGCTGTGAGCTCAAGTAAAATCCTAGAACATTTTCTAAATGAGGCTACTTGACTCCCAGGACTAAAGACATCTGCCCACATTACTTAGTCTGGTTTTTATTATTATTATTATTTTCATCCAACAACCTCTTCTTCATATATGTTGCCAGGTGGAGGCAGAAAAAAGTTCAAGGACATAAAGATAAGTTGAAAGTCAATGCTGTGACTATGGGAAGTAGCACGATTAGCTCTAAAAGAACTTCAGAGCATTTTTTTCTCTGTCTTTGCTATAAAAAAAACAACAGCATGCCAGTTAACAACATTTAAAATGTGCATTGTATTGTAATAAAATAATAATTTAAAAGTGGTATTTTTAAAAAGAAAACAAACACAAGACTGAAGGTCATTAACCTCATCATTCCTTGTTTCCCAGTAAACCATAGCTCAGCAAGCATAGATTCAAAGTGAGTGCAGGACAGTCGAGGTCGCCCGTTGGCCCCTGGTAATTAAAAACAAGCCCTTTGGAGGCAGCAGAGGTCAGAAGAGAAGGTTCAGCCTGCGACACAGGACTTTGCTTACTCTGCTGATGTCAGAGATGTATGACAGCAGCCTTTAATTGTTTATTAAAATAGAGATTATAATTTAGAATATGATTCGTATCCATTCTGCACCAAGCCTCTGGTCAAAACTAAAAGTGAAGAAAAACAACCGTACTTTTTCAATGCAGCGTTACATAATGACAAATCCCAGAAAATATAGCAGCAGCTTTCGAGCTGGCAGCAGAGTGCACATCCTTGCAAAACTGCAAACTAAATAAAACTTTTAAAATATTTTTAATCATAATTTACATGACCAACAATCTTGATTTAGATGAGAAAAATTGAACTCATGACACTCCTGTGTCTTCGTGTGTCCCTTGGCATGTCAGTGTCTCATTCACCTCTGTTTAGCCTGGACACTGAGCACTAGACTGGATATGAGGGCATTAAGTGCGCTTCAGTGCACCGCACCATTTAAAAGGCAGCCCAGCGCCAGCCCCGACTGCCACAAGGCTTGTACAGGCTCATTGCCCAGGGCGACCATGGAGGCTGACCCAAGCTAGGTCCAGATGTCAAGAGTGGAGGAAGGCGCCCTGGTGCACTGTGCCGATGCTTTGCAGTATGGCTCAACATCTGTTTCATCTGCTGGCACCCAACCTGCTCCACTCAGACCATCCTCCCTTCTCGTGCCTTTTTTCTCATTTCTCCACATTACAGCTGTTGTGTATTATATATTTTTTCTCTTAGTGTCTCCTTGGCATGCACACAAAATATCACATTCTGTCTTGTATAAATGTGGGTACTTCCAGGCCGAGGGCCCCTGGAGCCAGCCCTGCCATTCACTGCTGCTCACTGCATTATCAACTCTGTCTGTCCATCTGTGCCTCTGTTCACCATCGCCTCAATCCAGCTGCTCACCTTGCCGTCCTATTAGCCAGCCTTCCTCGCACCCGAGCGTCGCTGCACTGCTCTGGGTTACCTTCAAAGACCGAGCTCCTTTGCTCATAAACACAGAAACAGCTGCTCTCTACAGTATGCCTCTCCTTCCTCCCCTCCACCGCCTCCTCCTCCTCTCTTTCAAAGTCAAAAGTGCTTCACTTGTTAATGATAGAAGCCATTTCTTCACATCTGTACCACACAGGCATTTACATCCAAACAAAAGATAATGTGCAGTTTGCTGCTCTCCCACTTTCTTCCTGTTTGTCCCTGACTGTGTAACACTCTTTCTTATCGCTGCAGTCGTCTGAGCTTGTGAGTGTACTCCTTCAGATGTGTCTGTCTGCTCGAGATGTGGTCCGGGTTGTTGTTAAGCGTATAGGCAGCTTCTTTTCATCTTTACAGTGGCAGCACGAGCTAAGAATGGGCTCAGGTTTATCACCAGCCTAAAGAGATGCCACGGCAAATGTTCCTCTACGTCTCATCTCAAGCAGCTCAATTATAAGCACAGTGAAGCAAGAGGATGTCATGGGCCTGGATAATTCAAACACATTGGCAGAATGAGAAGAGAAAAGGATGGAGGTATACTGACAGAGAAATTCACAAACTGAGACACTTAGAGGTGGTTCACACACTGGATTGCAAATTGGAAAAGCAGGATCTGAGCAAGGAGGAGATAGAAAATGGAGCTTTGACTGAGCGAAGGCAGAAGGTCTCTCTCCATTTATTTAGTCTAAGAGTGATACTACATAGAGAACCCAGATGTTCTGTTATATCCTGTGATACTTTCTTTAAAATGGCCTTAAGTCAAGTGTCTGCTTTCAGTGATACAAAACAGGACTTTGTTGAGGGCCGTCCACGCTGTTCATTTGTTTGGTTAAAAAGACGGGTGATGCATTAAGTTCGCGTTCTCCTTAAGTAAATAGTTTTTCTCTTGCCAACTGATCCAAGGAATAAATAGTGTAGGAACAGCAAATTAAATGCTGTCCCAGACAGAAATTTCTTTTGTGGAATTAGGAAAATTCCCTTCTTGTCTCCTCGCTCAATTGAATATAGTAGGTGTCCGATCAGATCGCGGTACAATCTGAGCACAATTTCCTCTTTTAGGTGAGATGTGCCAGCTGTAATCAGTGAAGGACAGGCTGGGATGGAGCTATTGTTTCCTGCTGGTCCTGGGCTCATCCTCAGCTCTGTGTGGGCACTAATGAAGAGAGGCATGTCGCGCTGGGATAGTTTACCCGCCTCCTCTCCTGTGAGTTGCGGACCAGAGCCAATCTGTCAGGAAAACATTGAGTGAAATTGCCCTGTTGTACAGCAATGCTTGGTGACAGCCACTTGCAGACTGTCAGCCACCGGAGTGATGCTACCACCCTGTATTGACAAGCAAATTACAGCCTCCCAATACTCAAATGCATCATGCAAGATTCATTTACATCCATCAGCTTTAAGCCTTTGTTACCTTGTTGGGTTTTCTTAGTAAGAAAAGGCAGGGAACTGTGGGGGGTGAGGATCCCAGACTGTTATGACAGAGGAGATTGTGCAAAGGCTGCGTGGCCACCATTAACACTGACGGAGCGGCTGGCCTGTCTGGCTGATGGCTGATCACATTACCTCCGCAACATTGTTGGGAAATAATTCCACCAATAAGACAAGTTTTTAAGATTCATGTATTGCACAATCTAAACTGAGTAAATTGGTGAAAATTATACCTTGCAGGGCAGCTGACAGGAAGAGAGATTTTAATTAGTAGGAGCAGCCAATTCAACCATATGTGTGTGGGATTCTGTGTCTGCTGGTGTGTGAGCGTGAGCACATGAGGAAGATCAACAATGGGCTTGGAGTTGAAAACTATTTCAATACTATTTAAGTAAAACTAAAAAGGAACTCATGATTTATGAAATGTAACGTTCCAATAAAAGAAGGCACAAATCGCTTTTTCAAATGCAAATTAAATAAATTTAATCTCCTTTTGTTTGTTTAAAACAATCTGTTCATTCAAAAAAGGGTTTTACTATTCAAACCTCAACACAACACGTTTGTCCTTCTAATGTCAGAGCAAGTCGAATAATGTTTCTTACTGTGGTGTGGTTCATATTATTATTCTTTTACAATTTAGAACCCTTCTCACTAGTTCTTCTCTAAAGAAGCGTACCACAACCCTTAAAGTGAGGGTGCATCTTTAACCTAACTCCATGTCTGCGGTGGTTTCTTTTAATCATAGCAGACTCCTGGTGCTTTGTCGAGGAAGTGGTGGCAGTCACGTGGTTTGTTGATCCCAGCAATGTAGAAAAGGGCATGTTTGACTTGCCTTACTGTTTTGAGAGGAATCTCTACGTAGGGTAAATAGCAGCCAGCAGGCAGAATATGTGACGGGCTGACAGACTTCAATTAATGGAAAATGTACCTCTTTGTGTTTACTGTGTTCTGTAAAGGTCAGCCGAGTCATGGTCTTGGAGGCACTGTTTTTGCCCATTCCCAGGGTTATATACATAATAAGAATTAATGACTCTAGACCTGACTCCCCTTCTCACCCCAACCTCAAATATATGACTGTCTCATCTGACCTCATGTTACCCTATAAATAGCCTTGTGCTTGTCTGTCTAAACTGACACGCCCTTCCTGTGAACTTCACTGTGACACACCAGCTATCATTCACTCCATAAACATATACACAAAATTTTATTTTTTTTTTTACTTTTACAGCCATGCATTTTGAAGCATGTGTAAACTTATTTGTTACCTTATATGCTTCTGACAGCTCACCTTCTGGCTGTGTAATGACACACAACTCTTTAAGGCTTTTTGCGTGCATTGTTGGAACCTGCAGGCTTGTCAATGTAGCTTGTGTTAAGATGAAAAGGACAGATGCCACGTTTGTCAGTGGACAAAGTTTTGTCCATATTGCTAGGTTCTCTTGTTCACTCTTACATAATTTTCTTTGCTGTGAAGCATCATGAGTTTTGGCTTTGAAATAACTGTATACTGTCACCAGTTAGTCATGGAGTTCCTCAAGGTTCAGTGCTTGGACCAATATTTTTTACCTTATATGTTTCTATTAGGTAATATTATTAAACAGCATGGGATACATTTTCATTGTTATGCTGATGATACACAGTTATATTTGTCCATGAAACCCAATGAATCCATTCAGCTACTTAGACTACAAGCATGTCTTAAAATACATAAAAACCTGGATGACTCTAAATTATTTTTACATATTAATGTTTCTGTCCAGTGTCTTGAGATGACTTCTGTTGTGACTTGGCACTATATAAATAAACTGAATTGAAATTGTCTTTGACAAAGCAGCCATGGTCTCTTAACTATATGCAGGCAGAGATGCTTTTTAAAAAATTTTACTTCACCCTTTTGTTTCAAAGAACATAGCTGTTTTCTAGTTCAAAAACAGGAGCTACAATTATTCAGAACTGCAAATGAAACTGGAAATTAAACAAGAAGCAAAACTGCTCAAATGCATAATGTGCCAGATTCATATTTCTAATTGTAAATTAGAAACATAAACATTTAGGAAGACAATCATTATCACCAATTTGGGAACTAAGATAATGTCATGGTATGTGGAAAACAAATCTCACTTCTTACTGACAAAAATGTACACAACAACAAAAAAAGAACAAACAAAAGACACTACAGGACATGAAAAAGAAGTTGACACACTGTCATAAAATAGCAGGAGAAATTGATAAGGGTGTTAAAAATGTGCAAGAGAAAACATCCCTGGCACAGAGAACAGGCGACAGTTCACAGAACGAGAACCACGTGTGTAAAGATAACAGAAAGCAATCAAGAAAAAAAAAATTACCATGAAATATGAACAATAAGTAACTTAGTTTTGATTTTTACACTATTCTCACTGTAAATCACATGTGCAAGATCAAAACTAAACCGCAATACAAAACCAAAAACACCAAAAAACGTCAAGACAAGCACTCGTGGACTATTGCACACAAACTGAAGGATGCAGTCATAGCCATATTTATTAGAGTAATAATTTTAAGAACAGAATGTAGATAATTATCTACATTAAGCATTACTGCCTGAGGTTAAGCCCTGACCTGAGTTCAGCATTTTAAAATAGTGTGTGAGAAGATTCCTGGAGCAGCCCGCAGGGCTCGGGGCCTATCTCAACATATTCAGCATCTTGTAAACCTCTCCTCAGCCGTACTTAGGACGATTTACCACAACTTATTTTTATTCACACTCATTTAGTTTGTTTTTCTTTCCCATGCTTTATTCTTAACTGTTTTCCTCACAAAGCTAACTTAAATATTAATCTTTATTAAACAAAGGTGATAGTTGGGAGCTTTTCTCCCCAGCCAATTGCCCTGTGATAAATTCACTGGCAGATTATTAAAGTAGCTGCAGTGATTCTCATTCTCTCTAATAACTATTATCTTCCAAACTCCTCTGTGTGGCAGAAGGAGAGGGGATAAATCTTGGATAAAATGGGGATGAATTACTTTTGTAAGGTGATAAGCGTGTGTGAGCCAGGGGCCTCCAGGATTATTTAGTGTGCAGCTCATTACTTGGCATACAGCTGCTTAGCCATCCTTTTTGCCCTGAGCTTGGCGGGCGTCCCAAGCATTCTTTGTCATGGAACTGTGCATACCTGAAGCTGGAGGGGGCTGAGTCCTGACGCTGCTGCAGCTGCCATTGTGGATGGAATGAACTGCACCGGGTAGTTATCACCTGTCAGAGAAGGGGAGAGAGAGAGAAACAACAATGCATACAGGTTAAGACAATGAGCTGGCCCACGGTGTTCAGGCAAGTGCCAACATGGATCGTGGACCCGTCTTTGCTTCTGCCACAGCGGTGTGGCACGTTGCACTGAGCCCAAACATCTGCATTAACAAAAGGTGGTTTGACTGGAGCAGGATTACTTACAGGAACATGGCATACCATTCCTTCTTGCACACTATTCATAATAAAATACATCATGGGAACACTAGAGAGTCAAACAAGTTTGAAACTTTTTAGTTTTATTAGTTCGTCCAAGCGTGTGCATGTGTTTTGAGTGCACTTCACAAAGCTTGTTCGTTTTCAGTTGGTAAGTTTGTAAAAGCTTAGGCATGTTCTCTCAGGCTGTTCGTACAGCTGTGGACTTGTCTGCCTATTGTTCAACACATTGTTTGTTTGACTGATGGCTTTGGCAGCACAGTGAATGTGCTTGTATGCAAACTGGTTAGAACAAGTGCGTAGTCCCAATAACAAGGGAGAAAAAAGAAATCAACACATTCTTATCTCATTTATCACAGTACATAACAAGGAACTGGTTTCTCAAAAAAAAAAAAAAAAAGCACTGTTCATTACTATTTCCCTGCCATAAGCACATTTATCAGGCAGGCGTGTAAAAACAGTTTGATATGAGCGATAGGGCCGAGGCTTTCACACACTCAACTTTGTGCTTCGAGGTGGACAGGACATTTCCAATGAGACGGCACGGCAGCCATACAGAAAAGGCTGGGTTAGGCTGGAGAGAGGGGAGGTGGAGTGTTCAGTGAGAGCAGGAGGGGTAGTTGGCCTTCGCTCAGACCCCACTTCTGCCTGTCACTTCTCCTCACAAACATATGGAGCCATTAAGCCACAGACAAGGTAAATGTATGTAGCTTCTCTTTCACTGTGCCCCCGTTCGCACGTCTCACTCTGCAATCTTGTACAGCGCTGCACAATGTGATACAGGCCGTGGAAATTCAATCCCCATTTAGTAGCAAATAAAATCACACCACAGAAGTGGTTTCAAATAGTGCTAGGTTAGATGTAGAGGGGGGTGCACTGTGGTTATTTCCACACACCCTCTTTTTGGTATTGCTTTCTCTGTGTCCCATTTGCTCTCTGCTGACTGTGACGTAGGATTTGAGGATAATAAATGGCTAGATGTCTTTAGATGTCATGTGAAACCGGGGAAGGGTCATGTGCCACATTACGACTTCTGCGGGGTGTCTCGCTTAGCAAGGTCTGGGTTTTGGGTGCACACAGGATGTGTAGAGGAACCAGTCGAGTCTGGCTTCACACAATTCTGAAAAGAAATTACATTATTTTTTTCTAAACTGAAAATTGATGTTTTCGTGCCCAGCGTCTGGCCTCTAAATGCTTTGGCCGGAAATAGTTCATGTGACGTCACCGCTACACTTCCAGGTTAATGCGGTGCCATGAAACATAAGTCATGGATGTGCTGAGGGTTGATAGATGGAGCTGAGGTCTTTCCCAGGTTACATAAAATCATGATGAATAAAATTTATGATTCAAAACCTCAAACCTGATCTTTTCTCTCCCCTTACAGGCTTTAAATTTAGATTGTCAAAGGAGTTTGAAGAAAAAACACATTTAGCAATAAGACAAAGAATGTACGTGAATTGATTTGAAAAAAAAAAAAAGCTACAGATTTGGAGACGGTTTTAACTTTAAAAATCAAAACACATTGAAACTTTGAAGTCATAGTGGGAGGAAGAAAGGCAGAACAACTACAGAGTCCGGGGTCGTTTTGCAGCTCCATTAGAATCTGCCGTGTCTGTGTGAACAGTGCAAACAGACTGAAGAAGTTCAACTAGAATCTATTTGTTTAAAAGATGACTTGTGTCCCTATGACTGTGCTTGTCCACCATGCAGGCTCAGGCCATTGAGCACAGCCAGCGCACGCAGTGATGACCTGCCACCACTGAGTCAGAATGACACTGTTGCCATAAGAGCGCCACGGGGCTGGGGACATGAGCAGCGGTCCCTGTGAGCTGTCTCATGATGATATCAGATTAGTCTGCCTGAGTCTTGGAAGTGAATGCACACACTTCACGGTGAAAGGACACACGAGCATCAACGCTGCAGGTGGCGATGATGGCACTGTCCTCTGCCCATATTGTGCAGAAACAATAAAAGCTTTAGATCCTCTGACTAAAAACCAAAAGTCACTTTCAGACCCTCTTTGCCATTTCTTCATGATCCCATGAATTATGCAGGTATCTTACACATTGTGACCCCTGACCATGATTCCATAATAGCTCTTGTTATTCGAGCTAAAACATTTTTCGTGTCAAATCTATTGCGAAAATGCGCAGTGGTAAAAGACTCGCCCTCAGGCACTTTGTTTGAGCTGTCATGGCTCCATAGTTTCAAAAGAGCTGACTTTCTTTTTCATCCCGTGCTTCTATACTTAATTCATTAACTGCTCTACCACACCTTTTAATGCTCTGTTGTGAACCTGCTGACTTCTGAGGCTTTCTTTTTCTTACCCATCTAGAGTTATTTTATAACAGAAAATAACTTTTTCTGGTTACTCGTGGAGCAGTAATATTTTTATTCAACACATAATGTGGCGTTCAGGAACTAGAAAACCTTTTTTCTCCAGTAGACAAATTCAGTCTTAGTCTAATTAACTAAACAACAGACAGATGAGTGAGCCTGGAGTCATTTACACTTTATGACTGACACCATTCATTTACACACTAATCTTCTTCTTCTTCTTCTTCTTCTTTTATCTTTTTCCTCTTCAGGTTCTCCACAGCGAGTCATCCTCCTCCACCTCACTCTGTCCTCGGTGTCCTCACTCCAACTACCTCCATGTCCTCTCTAACTACATCCATATGTCTTTGTCTTTTTCCTGCAGCTGCATTTCTAACATCATTCTACCAGTATACCCATTGTCCCTCCTCTAGACATGTCCAAACCACTGTCCCTCCTCTGGACATGTCCAAACCACTGTCCCTCCTCTGGACATG
>JARVGV010000645.1:1678452-1693529 GCA_031762435.1 Hypsolebias longignatus | reverse complement strand
TTAAACATATAAATCACATTGATCCTTGAAGACTCATTTACAAGTGAGATCTGTTGGACAGACAAAAAAGTGGTGAAAAAAAACAACACATAGGGTTTGGAGACAAAAAAATTCCTAAAACATTTTTTTTGACCTCTGAATGTAAAAAAAATGTGGTAATGAAAAAAGTCTCACACACAAGCACATAGTGACGCCGACATTACGCAGAAGGGGAGGAGGGGGGACTCAAAGGTGTTTGGGTGGTGGGGGCGGTGACAACAATTAGTAATTATTGTAAAATTTAAGAAGAAAATTTTAATTTGTTTTGAGTGTAGTACCTTTTTCGACCAATGGATGTCAGTATAAGACTGTTGGAACTGAAGGATGGACAGTGAGGGAGCAAGCGGCATATCTCTAAGAAAAATGGGAGGAACGTAACATGGACTGCCTCTCCTTCCTTTTTATCCGTTCTCAAAATGGCAGATGCTTGATGTGGTTTGAGCTCTTTAGCATAGCATTTTTCACAAAAAGCTTTTAAAAAAAAATCAGTAAACAAGTTCTCAGCTTCTTTCTGCAGAGAAAAACAACTTTTTACACGAAGGTACGGGTTTCAACCGTGAATTTTGGAGCTTCAATAAGACGGAGGTTTTTCCCGAGGTCGGCCTGTTAGCTTAGCTTGTAGCTTAACTGCTCAGCTTAGCTGCTTTTAATGATCCAAAAACATGATTTTTGAAAGTTTAAAACTGATTTTTAAGAAAAAAGAGAAAGGGAGGGATCAGTGAAGAGCACCAGAGTTGAGCCTTTTGTCATCCAGTGCCCAGTAGAAAGAAAGATGACGAAACGATAAAGCCAATAAATGAAAATGAGGTTTATAATTTTAATTTATCATGAGATTAATTGATTTACTGTTTATAACGGCAGGCCTACTTCACCATCAGAGAGAATCTGAGTACAACATACACAAAGAGAGAAAGTGTCTATCATTTCCCTGTGAATTATCTTAAAAATTCACATCACCAACTTTTTCTAAAACATCTCCCAAACAAAACCTTTCACACTGATAGTATCTCGACTGACTGACTGGATCAGCTACAAACCACGTGCGTTAGATCGTCTCCCTGACTGCAGCCCGGCAGACCTGGCACGGTGTTTAAAGAGCGTAGAGAGAGGTCTTGGTGAGCTACACTTCTGTTGCCATTTTTGTTTCTTGCTCTTCCTACTGTCTCAAAGAAAAGGAAGCAACCTGATGAGTGGGGTGGAAGACACAAAGACGAGGCATGTGCAACCAGCGAAAGACAAGCGGAGCAAGATGAGAAGGAAATGAAAGAAGAACAAAGTCAATGATCAGAACAGAACGCACCATTCACCCCGTGCGCCTCCCCTCGTGTCTGTGTGTGTGTAAGACTTATATAAGGGGGTACACAGCCTACGCTAATGTATAAATACCCACAATGCTGTTGGTGAAGCAGGGATAGGGGTCACAGTGAGTCAGCACACCCATGTCACTCCTCCTCTTTCTCCCTTCCATCAGTGAATCCTTTCTTCTCTTGTTTTACATGAAACAGTTTTTAAAGCTGCTACACAAAAGCACATATTTCACTTGGCAGGCAAACAGTGACCTCCTGTTGGAGTTGATTGTAAGATAAATGATGTTGTAAACAAACCAATTACATTTTAGCCTAAGAGATCTTTTGAAGTTGCCTTGTCTACTAAAGACATTTTAGAAAAATAATTATAAAAACATGTTTATAATTTGTGCAGATCACAGTGATTAAAAAGTCTTTGTGATATTTTTTATCTTGGTTTAAGGCATAAAATGAAATCCTTTGTCCGAACAAATGAGAACATAACGTAAGATGAAATCAATAAAAGTTTATTACCGGTACTTCTAAGTTCATTCTTTTGGGTCAGCAAAAATTGAGGCCTAAAAAGATCCAGACATTTTAAAAATCACCAGGTTTCCCCATCTGAAAAGATTTACTCCAGTGAAGCCAAGTCATTTAAGACTAAACGTAGACATAGAAATTTTTTTGTTTCGATGTATAACATGGTGAGAGGATGAGTGCGTTTTGTGTCTTGTGATCCTTGTTTCCTGCATGCCCTCATGGTGCCAGCCTGTCACACCTGTCCTCTATTCCAGTCACCCCAGGTGTTCTTCATTGTCTATCATTAGTACTGTCAGTCAGGTTCAACAGACTTCTTACAATCTTATTTCAGATTTGATTAAATTGGATTTTAGTCAAAGGACTGCTTTTATAGCCTTAAATTAAACTGAAAATCTGGATGGGAACGTCACGCAAAGAAAGTAATTAAATCTGAAGAGCTGTGATAAGAAAATACTACATCATCAGCTGAACGCTTATTGTGGACTTAATGTAAAAAAAGAACATGCAGTACAATTGTTCCTTTTCAGCAGACACTAGTCTGGCCAGCTTCATGCTTTGTTCAATTTCAGTCTCAGGTTTGTGCCAGCGTCGCGAAAGTCCTGGCACATGCCGAGTGTATGTGGTCCAGCTAACACCTCCACCCTTATTCTCTCCATCGTTCCTCCTGCCTCTCACTCACTCCACCATCTTCTCTTAATTTATATTCATCTGTCTAATGCTTTTTCATTTCGTACTTTTATGTTTCACCTAAGACAAGACAGATATCACATATCAGACAGTAAAGAAGCAGAAGAGCAAACAGGAAGTTCATCTTATTTTGCATCTCTACTATGCTTTGTTCAAAGAGCGGGACTGCGTGAGAAGCAAAAACAGGTGACCCAGTAAAGGTTTTAGGGAAAGCAGCATCTGTTAGTGCTCAATGTATGTATTGGCGCTTACTCCCTGCTACTATCACACAAAATTTTAACTCATTACCTGCATGACTGACTGAGTTATAGCCTTTCTGGTGTTTGTTATTGTTAATTAGCTGTGGTGGCCACTTTAAATTAAGTTGACAACACAACGCAACATAGGCATTCATTTGTACATAGTAAAAATATTCCTGAGAGTTTATCTAAAAAAATTGTCTGGTCCTCTGAACATTAAAAAAAAACAAAGCAAAAATAAAAAAGATAAAATAAAATAAATTGTAGAACAGTTTTGTCTTTACTCCGAAACACTTCTTCAGTCTGAGGAGCTGTATTCAGCTCAGTCTTATAAATAGCACCTTCTCATGGTGGATCAACCAGTTTGTTGCTGACAGTCAGGAGTATAAACTTTTCTTCTGTTCTTTGATTATTTGAATCCCTAGAATCTGCAGTGACAAGACGGGGGTCCTCTCAGCTCAGGACATTTTGTATAGTGCTAATTATCACGACTTGAATAGATTAAAAAAGAACAAATACTTTTCTTTTTCTCTTTTTTTGTCACTCACTCTTTTATGATAAAAAGTCTGACCTTTGTGCCCTGAAAAGTAAAGGCAGAATGAAAAGTTTTCAAGGTCTGACTCAAATAAAAGCCTGGAAAACGGTGATCAAGGTAAATGCTCATTGTCTGGAAATCTTTGAAAGTGGATTAGGAGCTACATGTTATCTCATTCTTTTCAAAGTACATTTATTCATGGGTCTTACACAACTGATAAATCCATTCAAATGAGTTTATGATTTGTGCTTGGACTTTCAGACAACTGCTTTTGCTGAACAAGTACATCGACAGTGGCATTTTGTATGAGATTAATCCAAATTACAAGAATGAAAATGAAGAAATGACTGAATGAAAGGCACCTGAGACTCATACTCGTATACTGGTGATGCATACTGGTATATACTGATGACGCCCGTCTTCAGGCATCAACACAGACACCTGTATAATTGGAACACGTTTATAGATCTGGTTCGTGACCTAACCACAAATCATGGATGCTTTACTTACATCTCAGCCTCTAATCTTGAAACAGAAGTAAATTCAATTCAGTTCATTTTTTATTTAGCTCCAAGTCACAACAGAAGTTGTCTCAGGTCACTGAACAGAAACATTCATATACCTGCATTCAACCTTTATTTCTACAGGCTGGTCTCATTGAGCCTCGAGACTCATTTCCACAAGAGAGACCTGATTTAAACAAAGAGGGCTGACAACAGTGGACAATCTAAAGAGCTACATTAAAAGTAAGTTAATAACATTATTTATCTGAGGAGCAGAACTCTCATCTTGAACAAGCATGAAGGCGACAGTGGAAAGGAAAAACTCTCGCATGAGGAAGAAACTTTTAGCAGAACCCTTTTCAGTCAGGTGGTCAATTGACACAAAAGAAAAGAGTTTGCATGTACTGTACGCAGAATTGACAATATGTGTGAAGTTGGTTCATAAAACCTTGAAAAACATAAATAGATAAAATATCATATATATTTTAAATAATAAAGCATGTTCTTTACTCACTAATGCCATACTGTGACCCTCAAAACAAGCAAAAAGCAGAAAACAAAAATAAAAACAGTGTATTGACAAAGTAATGTGTAAAAATGTATTTTGTAACAGGATTAAAGTGACAATAATGGAAAGACATTTCTTTCTTGAATAATCTCTTGATTTGTTTCTTAAAGAACTGATGGTTGGACAGACTGGATCAGGAGAGCCGGTTCAGTTCTGGGAGTGGACCTGCAGTTTCTGACAGAGGTGTCTGAGCTGAGGAACCTGCTCCAGGTCCTGAACAACACGTCACCCCCCTGCACGACACCCTGGACTCTTCCCGCAGCACCTTCAGTCGTAGACTGAGACCACCGAGGTGCTCCACAGAACAGGAAGTCCTTCAAACTGTTAAACTCCTCCCCCTTTAAACATGTAGGGCAATAAAATTAATCCTGTATTACAATAAACTCTTTAATGTTTGGGTGTTTTAGAACTTAACTGTTGGTATTTTTATATACTTTACTACACTTATAGCCTACTACGACTTTATCTGTGCTGCTGATTATCCATGCTGCTGATTATTCATGCTGCTGATTATCCATGCTGCTGATTTCTTGCCTTTATGCTGATTTATACACACCTGCTCACTACAGACTCGTGTTCAGGCTGCTGTTTAATACACTGTATATTTTACATTATTAGTGTTTAGTGTATATCTTAGATCATTGTATACTGTACCTTTTTATACTTTATATTCTTTTTTTGTTTGTTGTTGTTGTTGCTATTCTGGGTTATAACTGGGAACCTGAGTACACTATTTTGTTCTACCACATGTGATGTGAATGACAAACCTTGAAACTTGATATTCTGTTATTTTTTAATTCTCTGTTGTTTTTTTAAATTCTCTGTTATTTTGTAAAATTCTGTTATTTTTTTAAATTCTCTGTTGTTATTGTTTTTTTTTTATATCTTGTGTGATTCCTTGTGTATGCTCCTTCGTACTGAAACTCTGGCACAACAGTTTCCTGGATCAATAAAGTTTTGTCTGATCTTTTCTTATCTTATCTTGTTATTACTACACTGATAATAAATGCATGCACATTTTATACACTAGACATAGAGACCAAAAAACAATTGTATATTTCACCATAGGGCTATGTTTTTACAGTTTTTATTTATTTATTTATTTACTCGTTTGTTTATGAATATGGGAGGGGTGGGGTTAAGTGCCTTCTGACCTTCTGGACCTTCAGTGACTTGAAACAAATGAAAATAAACTGTGCTTGCAAATATTTCAATATTTCCATCATATTTTACAGGTAAATGTATAGTTAGATTCAAGTAGGATTGATTATCTAATTCGATTAGATTCATTTTATCTACCTGTATTACTGAGCATGAGGACATAGAATTGATTACATTTGATTATATTTATTGATATGTTTTGTTTACCATAATCATTCAACCTTAACAAACATGAAAAATTATTCTCCGTTAAATATTATGTTTCTATTTGTTAACAAGGATTAAAAAAACAGCGTATGTCAGAGTGCTGCAGGTTTTACCGTGTACTGAGACTTTGAATAAAGAACTTTAAGAACTTTCCTTGAGCCATGTGAAGAAAACAGCCGTTTTCATTCAACCTTTATTTCTACAGGTTGGTCCCACTGAGCCTCGAGGACTCATTCACAAGAGACACTGGTTTCAGCAAAGTTCACAACAGTTTGCTTCATTCTGGAGCATTCCACACGTTTCAGTGACCCAAGCCACTCCCTGGATGGAGGGGCGGGGCAGCGACCCATGTGACCTTAACGACCCCAGTATTATAACGATTTATAAACCTGGAGCTCCAGACCCACAATCTTTACCTTCTAGATGAAGTGCACGGCCTTCAAGAGACAAGACGTCCAGCTGCTTTCTGCTGAACCACTTCAAAAACCAAGGGGATCGCATCCATCCAACCATCCATCATGTATCCATCCATCCATCCATCACCCAGCCATCCATCCATTATCCTTCTATCTATCCATCCATCCATCACACATCTATCCATCATCCATCCATCCATCCAACCATCCATCATGTATCCATCCATCACCCATCCATGAGGTATCCATCCATCCATCCATCACCCATCCATCCAGCCATCCATCCATCACTCATCTACCCATCATCCATCCATCCATCCATCCATCCATCCATCCATCCAACCATCCATCATGTATCCATCCATCACCCATCCATCCAGCCATCCATCCATCAATCCATCACCCATCCATCCATTATCCCTCCATCCAACCATCCATCATGTATCATCCATCCATCCATCCATCACCCATCCATCCATTATCCCTCTATACATCCAGCCATCCATCCAGCCATCCATTATCCCTCTATACATCCATCCATCCATCACTCATCTATCCATCATCCATCCATCCATCCATCCATCACCCATCCATCCATCCATCCCTCCATCCATCCATTATCCATCCCTTCATCCATCCACCCTTCATCCATCCATCTATCACCTTTGTTCATGTATTCACTCCAAGCCCTCTTTAAATGAACAACTAATAACAAGTCACTGAAATTCAATTCAAAGTCTGCAGAATTATCCTCCTTTTGCACAAACATGCATGAGCACAAGCACTACCTTTTTTTACCTCTACTGCCACAAGCTAAATTCCTCAATTCATTAGAGGAGAAAACACACAGTCCAACACTCACATGCATTCATCTGGCAAATGTGGCCTGAGGAATAATGATTTACTGTGGCTCATATTTCACCTGAGTGCACAGGGCAAACAGTTGACTGAAGTGTTGTGGAGAAAATGCTAACTGAGGCATTTTTGACTGGAGCAACTGGACAGACACTGTTCTGTATATTTGTGGAAATGTTTATATATATATACAGTATATGTTTGAGCAGATATAGTGTGTGTAATACACAGCTTGCAGTCAAGATCCAAACCACTTGGAGTCTACTATATATTAATTACTGTGTCACAGGAAAATGCCTTTTGCAGTGTATCTGCATACAGACATCACTTCATGGAGCACATTGTTAAATTTTAAAGTGACTGAAAATGTTGTGAGGCCAACCCAAGCTTCTTAACAACACAGGCTCTGTGTTCAGACACTGGACTCTGTTCTGTCTGTGTAGGAGTGCAGCCAGTGCAGGTAGGACCAGCATCAAATCGGTCTCGGCGGCCACCCTGCCCTGCCCTCTGTTCTCCTGCTAAAGAGCTTCCACTTATCTGCCGACTACAGGACTGTCTGTGCGCAGCGGACCACTGTCATGTAGAAACCATTCTCAAATTGATTGTGACCGCGCAGGGAGCCCTGATTTTTCTGCTTCACAATCCAAGCTGCCATTTCAATGCTTACAGTGTAAAGCTGTTTTTTTTTCTTACTCATTTTTTTCTTCAGATTCCCTCAAAATGAATGCAGCTTATGTTCCTGTATTTCCCTTCAGATTGTGCAAATGCTTGAGCAGAGTGCATGTTTTTTAATGCCCCCAATGGAAGGGTGGTAAACTGGCTCTTAGCAGGGAAACAAACATCTCTGTTGAGTAAGATCCTAAAAGATGGTGCACAGATCAATCATGCAACATGGTCGCTAATTATCAGCTATTAGACACTGTGCATTAGATTCAGACACATGTTCACCTTATATATGAACTTTTCAAATAATTTTCATTATCATGCAACATGAGTGGAAGAAACATGGTATTTAGGTGCTTACTGTATGTGTAAATGTCTGGTTGGAGTATTCACATCTGATGTTTTTTATTTAATTTTAATTTTATTTGTATACAGGTAGTCCCCGACTTACGGCGCCATCGACTTACGGCGCCATCGACTTACGGCGCTCCGGACTTACGAACCGCCCCCTAGTGACGTCATCGCGCCGTTCGTTGCCTTTTTTATGCAGCATTAATTTTTTCGTATTTTTTGGGTTTTTTTGTTTTAACTAACTGCTTGGAAATGCATTTAGAATCATTAAAACGGCCGTTCGAAGTTGTTTTACATTGAAATAACGTGTTTAAAAAGACGTTTTCGATCGCCGTTTTACTTCCAGGTTCGATTCACGGCTCTAAACCCGGACTTACGGCGCCACGTGCGTTCGGCTCCGAGTTACGGCAGAATCGAGTTACGAACTGTTCGTAGGTCCGGAACCCGTTCGTAAGTCGGGGACTACCTGTATACACACACACACCGTATGCTTCTTCTTTGTTCTGCACTCCCTCCACCTTGCCTCTTATTATCTGCTGTGTGGTTTGGAGCTCTTCCAGTCGGCCTGCCTTTCTTCTTCTGTGGTTTTGTTCAGGAGATTTCATCGTTCCTACAGACTGACAGCTAAGCTCAGGTATGAAAACAAACAGTTAGCTCAGGAATTGACGGGTGAAAAGAAATCCGCCACTAATGCTCCCTCACAAACTTTTCTTTTTGCCTGCTCATACTGATACTAAGCCTTTAAAGCATGCTAGAAAAGTCAGATGGAGATTTGAAATCATTAACCTCTAATAATACAATCCAACATGTTGGACTTAAGCTCATTGCCTCTACACGACCATTGTGCTCGTTACTGACTCCCTACATCCAAACCATTATGTAGACTAACACCCACCCTACAATGAGCTGTAATTACAGATGTGTCGTCTGCAGGAGCTAAATGACTGGCTTGGCAGGCCTTGAAAAGCGATTCTTTGACTCTGTTGATACAATTGTTTTGCTTTGTTTGTTTACTGTACATGCGTGTTCACTTCCACAGGACAAAGCAGTCAAGGCATGTTGGGACACAAATGTGGCAAAAGAATGTCTTGTCAGCCCTAAGGTCAAGTTCTATCACACCTATCAATTTTCATTTTAGATTTGTTTTCTAAGATAAACATTTTTGCACCAGTCAGATTCCAACAGTTTCCATTGCAACACAATGACTTGTCCTTCAAGGCTTGCACTGAACAATGTTCAGTGCAAGCCTTGAAGGTGCCTGGTATAATTGGTGAAGGAATCAGTGAGCGATCTACATGGAGCACACAAGGCCACTACACTAGTACTGTAGTCTTTATCTGCATGGCAGCCTTTATTTTCTGCTATCTTTCATTCATTTGAAACCTACAGGCATGCTTGGCTTTTGTACTCATTTTAACCTAACAATTAATAGACCCTCTGATTCATCACAACACTTTAGATCTTAATCATAAGGTGTTTTCTGCCTGCTACCTTTGTTTGTGTTTTAATTAGGCAGACCTTGTGCATCTCCAACCCTGGGCTTCTTTTTAATTGCCCATATTTACATCAGGCAGACATCAAACGCAGAGAGAGAGACATTTGTAAGGGTTGAGCACAAAGCAGCCCTTTGAAATGTCTACAGTCATATGAAATGGCATGCTAATTAAAAATCTGAGGGTGCCTCTGTGATAGGAGAAGCGTTTATATTTGTAACTGTGGCGTATAGACTATCTCCGTAACTCATCGACACACAGGAGCCATAGTGTTTAATATCAGGCTCCTTCTACCTGTTCACAGACCACCAAGTAACCTTCCCGACCCCCATTCATCAAACAGCACAAATGTCCTGCTGGTAATTTAACACCAAATTTTCAAAAGGCTAAATCATCTTAAATATTTTACACTGTGCACTTTGATCTACTCTGGCCCAGCCTACACAAGCGCAGACACAATGAATCTATTTTACCAAGAGATGATTTATCCTTCAGTTCATTAAGGTTATTGCCAATGAATAAACTTATTAGAACACCCAACAGCAGGTTTTGCTTCCCTCTGCAAACGGAGAAAATGTCATTTAATTTTACTTGTGTGCCACCGTGCAACAATTAACCAAAGAATAAAAAATAATATTTTATTTTAATTGTTATTACTAGATTTGTGCACTTTGTATAGGTTTAAACCAAAGAAACCATGCTGTGCTTGTTTACAGGTTTTGTGGTGTAACGTGCACATGCTGGTGTTCTTGCATTGCTGGAGTAACTCTCACGACGCTTTGCCTCACATGGTCTGCAGAAGCTCAAGCCTTTTTGAGAAAACAGTTTCAAAAAAGCCAAAGTGGTCAGTTTACTGATAAAACACAGTGAATGCAGGAAGGAAACTAAAGCTTTGTAACACAATCTGTCGGCTTGGTGCACAAGTGTTTGACGATAATGATGTTAAATAACATAAAAAGAGCCTGGAACGTATAAATCATCACACGAGCAGTGTTTGTTCTATCAGGTTCAAACTCCCTGCACTTTTACTTGCACACAAAACTAATTCATCTTTAAAAAGGAAATAAAGAGTCGCATTTTAAGAAGATATGTATCATATTGATTCTATATTCATACCTACCTGATCACTACAGACTCATGTTCAGGCTGCTGTTTAATACACCACATTATTTTACATGATTATTGTAGAGTATATCTTAGATCCTTATGCACTCTTTCTTTTTATACTTTATATTTTTGCTATTTTTGTGTGTAAGTGGGACTTTGACTGCACAGTTTCATTCCACCTCATGTACCACATGTGATGTGAATGACAATAAAGAACCTTGAACCTCTTGATATATGATTTACCAAAATATTAACACACACACACACACACACACACACACACACACACACACACACACACACACACACACACACACACACACACACACAAAAGATGATGCTATTGAGATTTAGTGAGGGTAAGTGTAGGAGCCAGTGGCAGCCTGGTGCTATCAGTCAGCTGGTTTGGACCTTTCCTCTATAAACACGCCTGCTTTCAGTAACAGTCAGTGCTAAGAGCTGAGCCCTGCCCGTCTTCAGTCCACCTTCAGCATGTCATAAACAGACACGTTGGGGGAGTGCTGGCTAGCGTTGCTGCGGTGTGCTCAGTACGCTGCTCTGGGCGTTTACCACCAGAGTTGAGACATTCCACTGAAACGCAAGTTCACCGAGGAGACGACTGCGTGCATCTCCATACCACCGCCTCATCAGCTTCGCTCAGCTCACCCCGCTCTGTTTACACCAAACCCACTTTGGGTTCAACCATTGCCAGAGCAGCATTAAAGCTCTGCACGTGCCAGAGCGGAGGACGAGGGACACGAGCACAGAAAGTCTCAGGACTCTGAAGAGAAAAAACATTTAACGAAGAGATCGGGCATTCAACAAAAGATAAGAAGCATCAGTGAAAAGGGCAGCCACATGTTTTATTTCAGCGTACAACATAATTTTTTTGATATTACAGAACATGCTGAGTATTGCGCAAGTCTGATAGGGGGTGAGGAAAGTTTTAAGATGGCTCAGAGACTTGTTTGGTGCTGCTTCTGATGATGTCCACCTGACAATCTTACCTTTGACTTCTGCCAGCAGCTCACTGGTATTGAGCCTCTCCATCTTCTCTTTCCAGTCTTTAGAAAGTAGCTTCTCCATACATGAAGATTCTAAAAATAAAAATAATTCAAGTGAGACTGGAATCAATTACCAGTATATTAATATTATCTTTATTTAAAGTTGTTCACACAGTGTGAGTAACTCTGTGAGGTCATTAACTTAGGGCATCAGATGGAAGACTTTCATTTGATGGTGAACATTAAAACACACCGTGCCTGCCTGCTGGGAGATGAAACCAGTGGTGGAGTGAGGAGGGACGAAGGCTTTGTGGTGATAGTTTAAGGGCAGACACATTAAGTGGAAAGAAAGGAGTGAGGACTGGGTGTGTCCAAACGCTCACGTTGCTGCCAGTGATGAAAACAATTAACATTTGTCCAGCAGACAATGAATCAGAGGAGGAATGGCTGCAATCTGCCATGCTGTCGCTGGTGCAGCTGATAAAGAATATACTGGGCTGGCTGACCCTCCACTGTCTCTGCATTGCACAGGGTTCAGCTTGTTCCCATCAAGGACCAGCAGAACAAGCTCCAACCGTTCCACCTGGAACCACTCCTTCCAGTCTGCCTCCAGTCTGGACCAGTCTCACTCAGGATCAACCACTAATTGGAGTTCTTTATAAGAAAAAGGACAATAAAGATGTTTTTAAATAGTTAAACAGAGGGAACTTTTTATTCCCTGAGTTCTGGTCTTGGTGCAAAGTGTTTCTGAGTTAACGACAAAACAAAATGTTTCTGTTCTACACAGAATATTAAAAAGAAAGTTGAGGACGGAGCCCATCACATGCAGCATTCTGGCCTCTTGCAGTTTCCATTATCATTCCTGACATCAAACACAGAGGAGATTGATGCAGTCGAGGATGTATACAAGGGTTGTTTCCTTTTATCCGTCTGTTACATCTCCTGCCCGCTTCCACAAAGCAAACACCACTGTTCCCTCTGACAAACACACGCACTTCAGAGAAACTGGGAGTAACGGAGGGGGTCAGTAGTTCTTGTGGCCTTGTTTAGAGATGGCTTTTTGGGAGATCAAGCAGAGGGACCATTTTGTTTGATTGTCCACTTCCTCCAGTGTGGTGGGGGTCGACAGGACAGCTTCAGCTTAGGGTCATTATAACATTACTTCTGCTTTATTGACTTTCCAATTCCCAGCTCACAGTTTGTCCCCTTGACCTGAAGAGGGGGAGAAAAAAGGCAGTATCTTCTAGATGTGTGTGCATGTGTGTGTGCGTGTTAACTCCCTGCGTGGCACAAAGATCACAGATCTTAAAACAGAGGTTAAGGGCAGAGGGAGTAGCAGAGCTCAGCTCCCCGTCCCCGTGTCTCACCCCCGGGTGAGGCGGTTTCTTCTAGAGCAAATCTTCTGCAGACAGAGCAGCAACACTGTTTGATCGTTCTCCTTTAAAACTAAAAAAGTCTTATTAGGCAAACACCTGATGTTTGTTTGCACACATATGCTCACCCTCTGGGACGCACACATCCATGTGCACGCACTGTTTCAGAACAGATGCTCCTCCAGCACTTGATCATTAAGGAATGCACCAACAGTTGGAGATAATGTGGTGCCAGCTTCCATTCTACTCCAGTCCTCCCCCTCCCTATCCACCTCCCTCCCAGGAGAGCTGCCTCGCCTTCACTGCTCCATCCCCTGCACTGGGCCAGACACGACCCGTCAAGTCCTCCAGCACGAGAAGCTACAGCTGGAATGCACCGCTGTCCTCCCTGAGCTTCCACCTGAGAGAGGTGAATAATGACCCGGATTAATCTGTGAAATAACTCCCGAACGCCTTTCACTGTTCTCACAACACGGACAAAAACAGGCAACCAAACATGGGTTTGGTGAAAAGCAGCAACTTTTTGTGTGTGCAGGCATGTCTGAGAAAATCATCTCTGGCCTTCTTCAACGCACCCTTTCACAGCCTATTTTCCTTCAAGAACTTAGATTAACAGAAGGAATGCTTCTTCTCTTTCTTTCTTTTCTTAATGTTTCAAATGCACAAGTCTTTTCTCAGGAGACAGTAAAGAATCCAGTGGAAATACTGTTCTGTCTCAAACTGACAGTTTACTGAAGAGATTGTTGAGAACTGATCCGTTCTATTTGACATAAAACAACACGTTGTTAATGATGAAGTGCTTCCACTCGACTCCTGATCGTAGAAAGTTGGAAGGACGAGCAGATGTGAACAGCTAGAGCTGAATTTCTAAAGTTTCACTGTAAACTTTGCTGCTGTTGTCCTTTCAAAGTAGGACATCATATTCTGGGGAATTAGCTTCAACAAGAGAAGAGTCCAGTGAGTTTATTTTTATTTTCCTATGGGGGCTATTAAATCTCTTGCACACCCCCCCCCCCCCCCTTCCATTTTTCCCCCTCCCCTTGAGATAAAATGCTCTCAGGCTGGGGAGCAGGTCATTCAGCTGGGATGAGAATGGAATGAAAACAATAGGCCTTATCAGGCTCTTATTTACATTTTCCCAGCATCCCTGCTGTAGACAGCTTGGCTTGTCACCAAGCCCAGATCGCCCCACTGGACCCAGACCAACTTCCTCCAGCCCCAGCTATTCCAACGGTCCCTGTGGACCCTTGCCTGGCACAGACCCCCTTCACTCTGCAGCTAGCACTGATATCAACATACAAGACAAAACTACTGGAGTGTCTGTCCAAGACATGTTCCCATTGAGAGAGGAATGGCTTCTGGGATACTAAGCCTGTCTGGGTCTCATTGTCTCCTCTCTGGGGCTGCTGCTATGTAAATTGGAAGAATGCCCTTTTTTTAAGAGTTTCCAAATGGCACTCAGAAGAAAGTGAATATCCATGACTGATTCCAAACTGGCACAAATCTGTATGTGTCTCTCCTATCAGGGCTGCTATCTGTGGCGTACGGCGTTCTTTTGCAGGTATCGTGTGATCTTGTTCATGTAGGTGAGCAGGCACCTAAAGCTCCGATAAATTTGTGAGATTAGACTTGTCCTTCCTTTTTTTTTTTTTTTACTGTACTAAAAACAAAGCAAATGATCCTTATAAATCTCAACAATGGAATGTTTCAAAGTTGATGTGATACAAACAAAACCTTCAGCACCTGGCAGCAAGTGGTGCTGGAATAACATGAGCAGTGTACCGGTACACTGAAGGAGTGAAGATGCTGTCAGAGGTGAGTTATCTTAACTTTATGAGTGTATATATACTACATATACAGGTGGTTCTTGGTTTACGGTGTTTCGCGTTTACAGCTCCGCCCCTAGTGACATCATCGCGCCGTTTGTTGCCATTTTTATGCAGCATTTTATATTTTTTTCGTTGTTTGGGTTGTTTTTTTTTGTTAACTAACTGCTTGGAAACACATTTAGAATCATTAATACGGCCGTTCGAAGTTGTTTTACATTGAA
>JARVGV010000645.1:1639127-1655447 GCA_031762435.1 Hypsolebias longignatus | reverse complement strand
AGGCTTTTTTTTTTTAACAATTTTTCAAATTAATATAGGGAACATGACTGGGGTCAATGTGCACCAGGTGAAAACCTTTCAGTGAAAAATTAAAACGTTACAAATCTTAGCATTCCTTCATGAAATGCATGTGATTAGTTGCCTTCTGTGTGAGTTTTAGTTTATAATCTTGGGGTATTTTTTGTTACATATTAGAAAAGGGTTCTGGATAATCTCACACAGTTGATTAGGTTGTTGGGAGTGAATGTCGGCAACGACCACACAAACATTTAAACAAATATCTAAAGAACTGACTGAGTTATAGATATTAGTTCTTCCAAAAATGATAGCAGTCATATTGAGTTGGGTTGACTCCAAATTAAAAACAGTAGTTGATCAATTGTAGCTCCACATCTTATTTTTATTATGTTTAGAGAACTTTATCAAAATCAGCACACTGAATCATGAGATATTTTGCTAACAGACAAGCAAACGCATACATAGGCAATTACAGTGTCACCCAACATTCAGTGGTGAACATAAGCAACACAAATGCTGCTTTTTTAATTGGAGTTGCTGCAAAAAAAACTAGTGCTGTTGCCCTACACTGTGTAGGTGTGTGTGTGTGTGGGGGGGGTGCATCTGTAAGTGTGTGTGAGACTGAGTGAGTGAGGCAGTGGGAACATGGTGTGTGTGTTTCCCTTCAGGGGCTCCTCGTGTTCTAACAGGTGTCATGGTAGGGTTCCTCTGGGTTCTTCACCTGCCATAATGAGATATAACTACCTGACAGCTCCCAGCTGGAGCTGCGCCGACACACAATCCACCGTTTAGCACAATTAAATTATCACCCTCCATTGTAATTGTGCCATGCTGTGCAGCAGCCAGGTTTCTGGGTACATAATCGACTCATGATGCGGGCTGTGTATTGCGCACGGTGTCTTTTTCACTCACTCACAGTGTGCACGCTCACCTGCTCACACATGTTTGTCTATTGTGTAACGCCTGCGATTTCAAAAACAGCCTGAAATAAAATAGATCTGCTTTTTTTTTTTTTCAAACCAGTCAGTGATATAGAAACATATTTAAATGTAGAAGATAGAAATAATGAGTCAACAACTGCAGCGAGACAGGAGACTTGTCTAAATGAATTTGTTTAAATTGTTGCTCCATTATTGTTGACCTTCCCCTGCAAAAAGTCAACTCAATTACAGCGCCACTTTAACTTCACTTCACATTCTCTCGTGGTGCCTTCTCCATTAGAAGCCGCCGCGGCTGCTGCAGTTCAAAACCACACTCCAGTGACAGCGCCCAGAGCAAATTAAGCAAGCCACCTGAAGTGCACACTTTACATACTGAGCAGAGCATTGATAATTACTTTGCAGGGCAAATTATTTTCAATAATATGTTGCTGGAGGAGTTGCCTTGTATCTCACTTTAAACACTCGTGCAGCTGCCATGGCAGCGTGGTTGGTGTCCTTGCCCCCCAACCAAGGCAAAGGCTGATGCAGGTGTGAGGGTGCTTGAAAGTCACTGCCTAATCGAGAAGGGTCGATGAGCACTCACAAACTGAATCCTTCCTTTCCTCCTCCTCTTCTTTCTATCACTTTTGCCACTAGCACTCGTTTCCTGATCCTGGAACACAAGCCCAGACCTGGATGGCTCAACAGGCGTGGAGTTCCTCAGGGCGCATGTTTTACTCGAGTGCATGGACACAAACATGAAAAAAAAAAAAAAACTACTGCTCCAAAAAAACAAGCCCATTTTCTTTGGAAGTGATCAACAAAAGACTGAGTTCTGCTTGTTGGAATGAAGTACCAGAGAACACTGACACAACAAAACAAGTTCAGAAGGCTACTGTTTATTTTAGTTTAACGTTCTCTTTTTCTTGGCAGCCTAATTTCCAAATAAGCCTCAAGTTGTGACTGCAGCACTTAAGCAAAAGTCCAGTCATCAAGCAACACGGTGTTTGACGAGAGCCTTGTGGCTCGCCTCGTACTTGACGTTAAGTTATGAGGCCTTTGTGAGCAGGAGAAGGAAAACAGACGCTGGAATTTGGCAGGAGCGTAATATACAGAAATCATCTGCTCATGTGATCTGACATTTTCATGGAAACAATCAAGCATTGTTGAAGGAAAGAAAAGCAGGGGTGACAGATGACACATAGAGCGGGGCGCCGTTTTGGTTCAGTGTTAAACAAAGCCCTATTCAGTCCAGGTCCGTTCTGACGTTTGTAAAGTGAAGTTTCTCCGTGCAGTAAAAAAAAAAAAAATCACTTCAATAAATCCAGCGTGATGTCCGGTACTGTTGCCAAAAAAAGTTGAGTTGGTGCACAAGTAACAAGACGCCTCTGAAATCAGAACAGACTCGCAAAGATTGTGAAGGAAACAAAGACATTTAAAAAGTCAAAAGAATAAAGAGGAGGCTAACACTGAAAGAATTTCATGCCAATATCTCCTGATTTTAACAAATTAAATTTTACACCAGAGTGCCCTTTTGTCTATTATTTAATTAGAAAAGGTTCTGGATATTAATAATTGGGTTCACTGTCCCTGGGCTATCCCTCACAGCTAAAGTGTCAAACTGTGGCAGAAGTGCAGTCAGTGCAGCTGCCATGTGTTTTATAACACAAACCATTATCATATCTGTTGTTTGTAACTTTTAAAAATAATAAAATTTGTTTAGTTTTCTTTCAGTCTAATCACATCTGACAGCAAAGTTAAAAAAAAAATGCTTTTGACCTTGCAGTTGTGCTCGAGTATTTTAATGGATGAAACAGAAACAGCTGTAATTTCCTAATTTTGTCACAAAATGTGGCGTCCACAGACAACTGGACCTTTGTTTTCTTTTTATTGTCCATGAGCTCTGATGTAGTTTTATGGAGTTTGAGAGGAAACGCCAGGGCTGGTGGAGCGGCACACTGATTGGAAAATCAAAACGGGGCTCGTTCATTTGCTCCGCCCCGATGAGGCCATCTTGCTGAGCCATGATGAATGGGGGTCAGGCGAGCCACACCTCAAAGATTTATGATTAAGGCTTATTATGTTGGGAAACTGACATTGATTGCTGATTTAAACTGCTGAAACCAATTAATTTGCTCCGGCTGAATAGAAATCATGGTCAACAGTGTGTGTCGGTCTGACAGGTTGAATGGGAAGAAGCCAGGCAAAAGGGCAGGAACCAAATGAACGGCTGGTCACCAGCTCTGTCTGAAGGTGGCTCAAACTCACCACGTGTGATTGACAGCTGATTCAGGAAGAAAAATAGATTGGCAAAAGAGAAGGATGTGAAGAGTAAAACCCAGCTCCAGCCACTGATCTGAGTAATTGCCCCAAAATCTGGTTCACGGAATGCATGTACATGCACTGTTTCAGCAGCGCTAAAGTGGTTTCATGCACTGAGCGGCGCTGAGGAAAGCTGAGTAAATGAATGTGAAACATGTCTCTAATAAAATCAGAGCTGATAGACATGAGCGAACAAAAAAATGCTGAGTTTCCACGCAGAGAGATGAAGCTTTGTAGAGGATGAAACTCAAAATGTCGACTCTGAATTCTCACGTTGTGCTTCAACTCGTTTCTGCCTTTGTCTGTCGTGAAGACTAAAGATGACCCAAGTTCATTAAAGGGATTTGGAGATTGATTCACGTGTTCATTTTGGCAGCCTTTGATTATTTTTCTGCGTTCACAACAACCTTTTTGCTTGTGTATTTTTTTTTTATTGCTGGCTCACTCAGACGACACATGCATCATGACACAGCTCCAAAATGAAATCATTAACAAAATAGCTTTCTTAAAAAGCCACAAGTGTGCAGCAGGATCTGCGAGTGTTTGGCTGCGGGCCAGGGGCTTCTGGTTCTCAGGCAGCCTCTGTTGTGGTTTCCTGCCACCGCACTCATTATGCTCAGGCTCAGCTGACAACTGTGCACGGATGCAGCTCGCTTTGCTTCACTCCCTGGACTGGAAAGGAATAACGTGGTAATCACAAAAACTACTTCCCCAGTTTGTACAAAAAAACATGTCTCCTACTATTTTGGACCACCAACAAAAGCTCAATAAAGAAAATCAGCTGAAACTCATGAAACTGTTTTTCTATGTACTCAAGCAAAACACGTTGATGTGACTCTTCAAAAGGTAGAACTTGAAATAAAATAAACTATTTATTAATATATACAGTGGAAACTAAAAATGATCAATTAATGCACAGTAATTCCACACAGACGTTGTGTAACAAACTTTCTGGAAACTTTATCAATCTGCCTGAGATAAGTTTCAATAAACACAAAGACAGAATAGAAAGCAAACAGAGTGAAGGACAGACAAATATTTGATATGATGATAGGGACTGTCGCTAAGTGGTGTTGCAGGGTAGCTTTGGAACCATAACCCTGGTCTGCTCTCCACTGAGCTAAAGGTAGCAGATGTGCTGTTCACACAGCGTGGACCCATTCTGCAAACAATAGATGGAACCTGACAAAGGTCGGTGCACACGCAACACGTGTTACAGTAAAAGGCAACAGTTACTTCAATCGATATCTCACTTGGTCAATATTCAAATTAAAGCAGTATTGATCTACATGTATAGGTTGGATGTGTTCAGTTTGTGCCCTGGTCATTTATCAGGTATTAATATGTCCCCTGAAGTAGTTTTAAATCTCACTTCATCAAAGTTTGATCAGATATTTTGGGTTTTGATTACCAAAGGAATGGGAGTCAACATGTTCAGTTGTCAGCCTTATACTGTAATGTGCACGAGACCAACTTTTTCAGGCCCCACCATGTTTTTAAGTCTTAATGGTGGCATCTTACTGACCTGACTGTTGGGAGACAAGTTGGGGACAACAATCTTTCAAGACTGCAAGAAATTAAAATATTTTTAGCTGAAGACCAAGTTGTGACCAAGTAATGCGATATTTATGATCAACACTGAGACATGGATGTTTCCCTTGGTTACTTTGAAATGAGTTAGAGACGCCTGGGGCAAAACTCAGACTGATCTGAGACAGGTTGGAGAGGCCCCCAACAACTTTTGCAACTGTTTTGAGAGAAAAACTGTTGCACAAAGTTTTTGAACAAGCTGCGTCTCTGCAGCTCGTGAGGAAGTTGTGAAACCTGCTAAAGTTTCAAGACATTTCAGAGACATTTCAGAGACATTTTGGAGACATTTAAGAGAATCCCTCATGAACGTCAACTGACAACCAGTCACAGCACAGTGAGATGCCACTGTAAGTAAATGTGACAAGCATGTAATAAAAATAACTGACCACCAGTCTTTTACACTGTACAAACTGCCTTATAATGAATGTTTCAAGCAGCCATTCCTTTCTTTACATGTTTGTGTAGTGAGGATGAGGATTCAGTGTTTTATAAAGTCTGGTGGGAGCAGGACATTTCAGCTATAAATGGCAACAACATTATTACAGTACAAACTAAAAACTCCTGCTCTAACTCTTCCCAGCTGTGTGAAACTAAACTATTGCTCGTTTTGTGTGAAGCAAAATAAGAATCTGCTGAAAAGCAACAACTTCCAACTAAATGCAAACCAGAGCACGAGAAACATTTTTGTTTCTTTCCTTGCAACCAGGGTTTTTGAGAATGCTTTTTAAAAGCTATCAAAAGTTTAAACATTTCCCACATCCTTCTCCTGTGGGTGTGCCTGTAAAGTGCTTCACTCCCTCTCTTGAGAAGCTCTCAGAAATTGCATCATGGGATGGCGAGTATGATGGTAGCAACATACTGTAACATGGGGGAAATACCTCATTTTACTTGATTCATAAACACGTTGCGCGTGGGCCAGCTGGCTCCTCAGACTCGTCTGAGGGCAGAGCTGACGGTGAAGTTCCTGCTGAAGCAACATTAACACAGACTTTTAGAACAGTCTTTGTCTTAATCCATCCTCTAATATCACGCCTCGCCCCTCTTTTATTTTAGGAGTGGGTTTTTATCCAGAACCCTTGTTTGACACAGTTAGAGTTGACGCATTATAAACTGCACACAAGAGTCAGCAGTGATCTGCATATTCAATAACTTTCGTAATTATATGCGCAATTCATCAGATGGGATGTGATTGCAGGGGAAGTGGAAGAGAGTGGAATAGAGAGGAGCAGAGAGGTCTGATTCCTGGAGGACTAAAGTCTAATCACAAAACTAACATGATAATTGAAATCTAAATTGAAAGGCTTTGCTCTCAGGGAGAGTGTGTCAGACGTGGCGTGTAGCAGCGCTTGTCAGAGTGGAACAAGGAAAGAACGTGTGCCAGAAAAATGTTTGAGTCAAATGGGACAAAACCTGTGTGGGGAAAAAATAATAATTAAACTAATACTTGAACAAGCTGCAAAGATGCTACGGAAATAATTTACAAGTGAGGTAAGTCAGGACAAGAATAACTGACATTAAAGCTTTTAGATGGTTTTATCATTCATTTGCATATTCAGCTAATAAAATTGAAGCTGTTTCTCAGTATTTAGGGTTTTTTTTTTTTTACATCTTGACTGGAATTACAATTCATAAAAATAAAACAACAGAAGTTAAAAATGTTCCTATTTTTACTTGTGCAGTTTACGGACATGAAGATATGAAATCATGTTCTAAATGTTTCTTCTGCACAGTTAAGGCATTGGTTGCAATCTACAGCTATGCCACTAGATGGCACTGAGCCCCGAATTCATAAAAAATTATGATGGGTTGAATAAAAAAGCCTTTACTACATCTGTTTTTGGAGCAAAAGTATTTTAATTCTGATTGTGCTGTTTTGCTCAAGTTGTTCACCCTGGAAAGCTTTTTTTTTTTTTAAACAAGTGGCTGAATTTTGACCGTGCAGACCGGCTTCAACTTGATAAAATTTTGTGATTTTTTTTTTAAACAGTGTCCTCAGATGGTTTATTTGTGAAATTATTTTATAAGTAATTGCCAGTTTTTGCACAGCAATAGAACATCTTCTGTTTAATGTGTGTTTGAGTAAAATGCAAGTCTCTTGACTTGGTATTTGAACATTTAAGTATGTTTTTAACTTAATGTTTTAATGTGATAAAATCAATGTTTTTATCCTATTTAGCAGTGCTTTTTTTCACCTTTACTTGTGCTTGATTATAAGGCGCTGGAGGAATTAAGGAAACAGAAGAGAAAAGTCCTCAGACTCATCTTCCTCTCTGCCCCCTTTGTCTGGTGTCTGTCTCAACCCCAGGATTCATACTCGTCCCTCAATATCGTTTAATTAGTTATGCCAAATTCATTAACCTGCACTGCTGTTCTGCTGGCCTCACTCATAAATTTGCTTAATGTGAGCAGACGTTTTGCAGCAGTAATAAGGGACATAAAACTCAAAGAGAAACACACACTGATCCTCTCTGGATCATTCTAACTCAGCGGTGCAGTCTTCTCCACTTCAGCAGCTCTTCAACTATATGAGCCCATCAAACATGTTTTTCTATAAATGTCCAAGAAAACAGTCTTAATTTAAAATTAATATCCCATCAATTTGTTGATGGCGTTATCATTTCTTGTCTTGGAGTTACCACTGAGTTCAGGATATGTGTAACTGTTTGTTGTTTAATTGAAAAATAAATGGGAGCTATAATTGATAATTGATTCAATTTGTATTTCCAATTGTCAGAACCACATCCATCCACCTTATTTTTTTTATTTCATTACCCATTTTCATTAATTCATTTCTTTCTGGTGCCTTTGTCCAGAAGTCATTGTGCAAAACGCAGGTTACCCCCTGGACAGCTTAAAGTCCATCACAAGGCCACGAAGAGACAAATAGGACAAGCAACTATTCACACTCTCACCCACACCTGGTGACAAATGAGTCACCTAACATGCATGTTTTGGGAATGTTGGAGGAAACTGTACTACCTGCAGAAAGAAAACTAAGAGTGCATGGGAAGAACATGCCAACTCCACACAGAAGGTCCTCAGTCCAGAAGGTAAACCTGGGATCTTGTCATTGGAAGGCAACAGCTCTAAGAACAGCACCACCGTACTTGTTCAATCAGCTGAGAACTTCAGTCACATCCCTAAACTGGTTCAGCTGCATTTTCCAGTTTGCATTTTCCCTTTTCCAGTACTTTAAGAATAAACATCTTGAGTTTGAAACGAGAGCACAAATTCAAGAAACAGACTGCTGTTGTGAAAAGCAAAGACAACCTTGGCTGTCCCAGGATTACACATGACCTCTGTGGTCCTCTCCCCTAGCAGCCTCACCTAACAATGCGAGCCTATTAGACCTGAATCCTGCGTTGCTGTTAAAGAAGGGTCTTGCCCTTTCAGTACACTCACGTCCCTGCTCTCTGTTTGTCGTGGCATAGGTGGTAGAAGAACACAAGTTCATTGTTCCCTCGCAGATGGAAGTTGGAGTTACCACGGTAACGGTTCTAATCCTCATTTTATTTTTACCATTTTTTATATTAACAGTCCATTGAGTGCTACCTGTTAAGTCACAGGCAAGAACGCTCACTCACTTTTAATTAGCTATGATTCTGTTTGCCAGGAGACGGTATGATGAGCTAATCGAAATTTACGAAATAATGACGTACTGCGAGCAGCTCCTTCTTCCTCCCGAAGCTCGCTCCAAGAAAAACAATAATGAGGCCATTATAGAGGACTGCACTTTAAAACGCTGCTCTGCCACCAAAACAGAGGACATAATTGTTCTGGTGTTTTCCATACAATCAACAACCCATTGTGGATGACTTGAGAACTAAGAGAGCAAAGAATGGGTGTCATAATGATTGGTCTGTGCTCCCTTCGAGTTCTTGTACAAAGTGTTCCCTGAGCAAGGAGTTTGATTGACTGCTGATTCGCTTGTGGATGAAGACAACTGTCTGGCTTTGTAGAAAAATGTCCTTTCTGCTTTTTGTGTGTGTGTTGCCATTCAAATAGCTCCCCAGGCCACATTAGAGAAGACCCATTCATATGGTGAACAGCTGAGAGCTGCACTGGCTCATCGAGGGAAGTGGGGGTAAAACAGCTAGAGAGAATATATACACAACTATATTCATTTCAATAAATGTGTGATCTTGACTGAAAAGATTTAGTTGATTAAATTAAAACAGCATTGCTTTCAACAAAACTCAGATTGAAACAGCCAACTGGTTCAACTTTGTCATGGTGCAGCAGATTTTTGTAAAGTAATTAAATAATCCTCTATTTGCCCCAAAACTTACAATCTGCTGTTTGCTAATGTAACAACATGAAACAAAATCATGTTGAAGGTTGTCGGTTCAAATTCCAGCCAAATGGCCTTTTTGGAGGGACGGAGGGAAGGAGAGAGAGAGAGAAAGAGAGAGAGAGCAAGAGCAAGCGAGCAAGAGCAAGAGAGCAAGAGAGAGAGAGAGCAAGAGCGAGAGAGAGAGCAAAAGTGAGAGAGGAAGAGCGAGAGAGCAAGAGCGAGAGAGCAAGAGCGAGAGACCAAGAGCGAGAGACCAAGAGTGAGAGAGCAAGAGCGAGAGAGCAAGAGAGAGAGCAAGAGCGAGAGAGCAAGAGTGAGAGAGCAAGAGCGAGAGAGCAAGAGCGAGAGAGCAAGAGCGAGAGAGCAAGAGCGAGAGAGGAAGAGTGAGAGAGCAAGAGCAAGAGAGAGAGAGAGAGAGAGAGAGAGCAAGAGCAAGAGAGAGAGCAAGAGCGAGAGAGCAAGAGCGAGAGAGCAAGAGCGAGAGAGCAAGAGAGAGCACAAGATCGAGAGAGTCTGTCTCTATAAGTCCCTGTGATGGACTGGAGACCTGTCCAGGGTGTCCCCTGCCCCTTGCATGGTGATGACTGGACATGGGCACCAGTGATCCCTGTGACCCAAAAATGAAGACATGTGTAAAGATGGATGGATGGATGGATGGATGGATGGATGGATGGATGGATGGATGGATGGATGGATGGATGGATGGATGGATGGAGAGTGTAAGAACTGTCTTAAATAAGAAAATAATAAGACATAGTACAAAAAGTAACTAAACTGGCCTCACCATAAAAGTGAAACATAAGTCGATGATCATCAACATCAGTTTTAGTCACTAAACCAAATTTCCTCGTCTTCTCTTGTCGTTCATATTGAAACCAGCAGGATCCGGTTTATGGAAGCTGCCATGTTGTATCTATGGACCTGGAGTCTGTGCACAGGGGATGCATGACTTTAAGTCTTGCCTACCCCCTGGATTCTGTACCAGGTCTGTATACATGTGTCAGTGGTGTTAATGCAAACATCTGCATCCATCCGCCAAGCAAACTGACAAAGTTAAGTTGACATTCAGTAGAACTTTTGTTTTTACCTTTTACTTTCTTTTAACCAAATCTTATGTAAAATATACTGACATAATAAATGGGGGAATTGAACATTTTACAGTGTATTCCATGCACCTATAGTTATTGCATGGCATGTCAAAGATGTCACTTGAGCTTTATCAATGGTGTCATGATGCCCCAGTAAAGAACTGGACTCCAAATCTTACTCAAATACAAGTGCAGTTCATCCGTTTGGAAATAAAGATAAATAGAGCACAGAAACTGATCAACAGAGGTAAACAATGAAATAATTTGTCAAGAGGTTTCCTATCTAAACGTGCAGGCTGAGAGCTTTGCGGGGTATCAGCTGTGCTCCCTCGTAAAGGAGACGAGAAAAGAGGATTTGAGGGCAGAATGCTAAATGGGCCTGTTAGCCCAGTCAACCTTCAGTGGGTTTCATTTATCTTCATCTTGTTAGATGAAATTAATTAACAATCTCAGTGTTACACACTTTCTCCTTTCATTACATCAAATAATGGTGGAAATGTATAGGGGGAGGTCCTGCCCACAGGGAGAGCGCTCTCTCTCAGTTCTTATCTCTGGTCACATGTCTGATCAGTTCCTTCCCCTTTCTCTCTCACGCTCGCGCTCGTTTTTCCACTCGCTGCGACAACACAAACAAAAAGCTGTTAAATGTGTTGTAAAAATGGATCAAAAGTGAAAACGCATGATATCAACAAAGAGAAGCAAACAAACCGGATATTATAATAAAAATAAAAAAAACTTTTGCTTTAGTTTGAGAAATACTCAAAAATGTCCAAAGCAACGTTAAAACCAGAAACAAAGAAAAAGTGTGAATGATTCACACTTGAACTTTGTTTGTGATGTTTAAAATAAGCTTGTTAAAAATGAAAGTTTCTAAAAGAAGCACCTTTAAAGAAAAATGCTACGACTCAAAACCAAACTCGTGACTCAACACATGAATGAACGTCCATCTGCGCTGAGGTGGGCCTTTAAGAGGCAACAGGTGGATCTGAGCAGATTTGCATGTATGGAAACGCTCAGAGTCCACGTCCCCCACCCACTCACCCTACACACACACACACACACACACACACTCACCCTACACACACACATACACCTTTGACCTAATTTTGTTTAAAGAAAAAAATAAAATAAAAATGGGGATTCTCCACTGGAGAACTGTGTCATGTTTATTCAAAGCTATTTCTGTCCTTTTCACCCCCCACCCCCGCCCACCCACCCACCCCCTCCACACAACCCCCTCCAAAACACCCATCTTATCAAAGTAAAAGGGCTAACCCTGAAGCAAAGCCTGCCTTTAATCTCGGCCCGATTGTCTAGGCCTCAGTCAGCGTGCACGTCTTTCTGCTGCTGCCTTTAATTAAAAGTGACATTGACAAAAGGGTGTCCATTAGAAGAGCAATAACGTGTGTGGTCAGAATAATCAGCGCCGTCTCTCATTTATGAGGAAGAAAAGGACTCAGTTGAGAAACATTATGATCAAGGGTCATACTTTCTCTGGTTTCTTCTTTTAAGGTTTAGAGTTGCATCTTAAAATATTACTTTGTGAGTTGGTGTGTGTCCCTTCACTGTTCAACCAACTCCATCAGTCACATGTTGTACAGTTTGTCAACTGGCAAACTGGTTTCAGCAGGAGGTGAGAATAAACACAACCGTCCACTTTGTAGTGTCACTCAAAAAAAAAAAAAAAAAGCCATAAGTGAGCAATGGCAGTGCATTTTCAAATAATTTAACCTCAGTCTCTCCTGTCAGTCGTGGAGATACAACTCCAAATGGTGCCATGCTCTAAAGCAGGTAATGTGCATGTGTGCATTTATATTTTATCTCCTTATTGCAGCAGAAGTAAACATATCAAGCTTTAGTGAATATGCACTAAATGTATTTAATTTGTTTGGAAGTGATAAATGGCTCTCACAGCTGTGCAATAGAATTAGAACAAAAGAAAAGTGTTTCCAGCTCACAGTTCCATTTGTTTGTATCAAAATGTCCTTGTGGATGTAACTCGAATAACAGGATGATTTAGCAGGATTTAATTTATCTTTTTGTCAAAGCACAAAACTAAACTTGCTCCACCCTCTTCATAAATGTGGGATTTTAACTGTTTGAATTCAAAAGAAAATAAAAATCATTTGTAACAGGCAAGACGTTTTCCCACTGAATCCCTGAAGGACGTTTTGATGAGAAAGAGTAACGGTATCAAATTGTCCTTTCTTTTTAAAATGCCCCCAACAGTTCAGAGAGACAGAGACAGAGATGCTGTTAATTTAATCAAATAAGTGACCTTTAACAAAAAAAAGAAAAGAAATCAAAGAGGATTCATTAGCTTTAGTAAAGTTTGTCTGACAGCAGCTTTGAAAGGCAGATGCTGCTGCTGCTGTGGCTTTTAATGAGCCGACCCTAATTAAGGAGCAACACTGTAGCCTAGAGAAGGTGGCTGACTAGGAGAGGAGCCAATGGTAAATAAGCTTATTTATTTCCACCGTGCGTAATGACAGCACACATTTTTAATTAGAAACAGAAGATGGGTAAAGACACAAAAAAGCAAATCTTACATGAGGTCAAACACAGAAACAACAGCAGACTGAGCATGCAGCATGAAGGCACTGAAAGCCTGACCTGCAGGCTGTTAAAACTGTGAAATGGAAGGAAGGGAGGGGTGGGGAGTGACCCTCAAGTTGCTGATGTGTGCAACCGTCTGGGTCAAGGCTGCCAGGGTGCGCATGCTCCTCAGCCACACAGTACACAAACAAACAAACAAACAATCATGCCACAAGACTTGGGCAAATATGTTAGGATCCACGTTTAACAGTCTACAAACATGTACAAACACATGCACCATGTGCACACACACACGCGAGACAAAGTCCATAGTTAACAATGTGTCCGAGAGATTAACCCCTGTGAGCCCACTGCCACCCCCGTGCCCGTCCTCCTGGACGGCATCAACAGAAATGAAACTAACCTCAGTAAAAAGCTGCTACGAAGAAAGCCCTCCATGTCAGCGTGTGGGGTTCTGGCAGGAGAAATCACAGAGATTACTTTTCACTAAGGAACAAGTTACAGTCAAACAACAAGAGCAAGAGGAAAAAGAAGGGGGGGGGGGTAGGAAACAAAATAAAAAAATGATTATACATCTTCCTTCTATACAAGTTCTTATGTCTTTAATTAAAGCAGAAATATGACTTGGAACCCATCCCCTCTTTATGAACTGACACCATTAATTATAGCTCTTTCCAACGAGGGGTTGGATTTGCATACAACATCGGTTTGCACTGATGATACGTTTGCATCAAATAAACTCTGATCCCCACACAGCCTTTCTCCGCTGCTGTGCGCAGATATGTGCACACAGATCCAGCGCTGTGACCGCAGATCCAGTCTGTTCAGAGTAGCCAGCGGTGGTCCAGCTGCAGCCCATGTGTGGCAGGGCTGCTGCGGCTTCGAGGAGCCCGGCCGCTGGGAAGCGCAGCAGCGATGAGGCAAAAGGATGTGGTCATGATGTCACCGCTTGTATAGGTCGTTCAGAAGCCTTAGCCGCAAAGTACTGGAGACGCATGGCTAAAATTGACTTACAACAGGTTTCCATTATGTTATTGGGCTGTGAAATATAAGTTTTTATTGTGTTAGTTTGGCTGGAAATCGATTGGGACGTGCACGTGCTTTGTTTTAAGTGGTAGAAACAAGCAAAAATTTATGGAACAAATTTGTCAGTGGAGATTTTTTTACTTTCTGAAAGTCTTCTGGGTTCTTCACCATGAGAGATGTTCAGCTTGGCATCATGAAGGCGTTTCAAAGTTTCATTGCTTCTTGTGTCAAAGGATGTAAAATCCACCGCTGATCATTGTGAAAACTATCACTTTGAACATCGCTGCTTGGAAAAATAAAACTTTTCACTGCAACTGGACTTTATTCACAATTTTTCTAATTTGCAAAAAACACAAGAACAATTGTCGGTTCAGCCCTTTAGCCTTAAGTTTTAGTGTCAGGTATATTATGGCATGTTCTCCTCTTCCTCGAAAAGCATATGGAGACAAAGCCAATGAGAAAATGGAAAGAATGAGCCAGGCCCAAGGACACTGTGCCTTTCAGTCTGGCCAGCACTTAGCAAAGCGGTGGTTCCACAAGGTCCAGAGGGCTCAGCCGAGACTTTTCTCACAATGAGGTGTCTGGGGAGGCGGAGAGTGGCGCAGCCAGGGGTACTGCAGCTCTGCTCGGTTTTGCACTCAGCTGGGCCCAGTGCACATAATACCATCACCATGCCACAGCGCACCAAGCCAGTGACAACGCGAGAAAACAACCGTCAAACAGTGCAAAGCAGATCAAGCGTGTCTCCTCACTTCTCCGAGTGCAAAAAGCACACACAGCAGACACACACACACACACACACACACAAACCAAGACGATGATCAACACAAGCGCTGGATGAACTCACGTTGTAGAAACAGCTCAAATATGAACATGCATCAACTGTTTGTCTCAAATGTAATGAATGAAATGCACAGGCCGTGTCTACGTCGTAAACCCAACAACAAAAACTGTTTTATTGCTGAATTCATGTATTTCTTTCAGCAGATGGTCAGTTTTCATCATCAGTGTGGGTTCTAGTCCATAAACCCTCTGTGTTTCACTGTCTGTGTCTTCACAGTTTGGATTCTTGTGTTTCCTCAGCTGTTCCTGCTTTCTCCAGTCCCTTTGTGGTCAGGGAAAAACTCAACTGAGACCAAGAAAGCAAAGGTGGAGTTTGGAGGGTTTGGAGGGTTTGGAGTGCCCCAAACTGGTCCGTTTCTAACCAACCTAAAGAAAGTGTGTTCTTGTCTTGAGAGAAATACAAAGAATGTCTTGTCAGTCAAGTCTCAGCTAATTCTAGGGCAGACTTAGTTGAGAGAGAAAAAAATAGAGAATGGACATCCCAAAGTTGGCCTGAACCAGCGTGAGCTGCTCAGCCGCCTTTCAAGGAACGAGCTTCTGCCAAAAGCTGCCTCTGCTTAACCAAGTCTCCCACCATCTGCAACAAATGTGCTCTATTAAAGCAGCACCATATGGACGACAAGCTAGCTATTAACACGGCTTCAGCACATCCCTTAACCTAGCCCAGGTTTCAAACTTCCAGTCAAATTGACTGCTGATTTAATGCACCACCAGCAGCCATGTGGGTCTTGGCACGAGACGGCGCTCTCACTCTTCAGTCATTAACAAGCTCACATAGAGCGCAGCCCATAGTGAGACACAGAGGTTAGCTTCACAGATCCTACCCGCTACTACATCCTGGCTTATTTGGTGTATTCCCCTAAAATAATGAATATAACAAAGGTTATATGGACTAAGAAACTCAGCATGGATCAAGCTTATAAAGTCTGTCAGTGAAGACTTTCTGGAGAATTTAGTTGCTCCACAGTCATGAAAAGTGAAGTTGCTCCCTCTGCCTGGATCTACAGGGTGTGGGGAGATGGGGTGGGGTTAGGGGACAGACTTTAATCCCGTGTGGACCTGGCATCGGAGTGGACACCTCACCCCTGTCTGAGTCACTAGCCGCTCACAAAGCCACGCACGTTTCTCAACAACGAGACCATGACGTCACGACCAAAAGCCTCTGCGACCGTGAGACAACGTGCACCTAATCTGTTGCAGTTTTGTGGTTTTAACCCGACACTAAAGTTTAGTAATGATGTTTATTCCTTTTTCCTCCTCTTGTCTCAGCTGATTCCACATTGTACAAACAATTTATTTTAAATCTTGGAACGCTGAATATATTCAGTAATTACAGATCCAGTGATGCACGCTGTGCAAACAGAGCATTATTTTAATCACTGGTGGTAACTAAACATTTTGTTTGTACTTTAAGATTATTTTCAAGCTCAATTTTATTTTTTTAAACAATTGTTAATAGTTTGAACTCACAACAGTTATAGGATTATTTAAAAAAATAACATTTTGTTAAAGATTAAACATGAAATACAAACATTGTCCTGTCAGAAGTGTCTCTAAGAAAACTAAACAGGACAGTTTGATTAAATGAGGATGTGCTCATCAGCACACTTTGATGGGTTAAAAAGTGCTGTTGTTTGGGGGGGGGGGGGGGGGAAAAACAAAA
>JARVGV010000645.1:1621472-1633512 GCA_031762435.1 Hypsolebias longignatus | reverse complement strand
CCCCCCCCCCCCCCCCCCCTCCATGCAACTTTGCAGATCTGTGCCAAGAACAAATGAATATAAAAAAATGGAGCTCCTTCTCAAAAGCACATTGTGTATTTTAGGGACAGATCATGTTGAGCTGCAGAATTGATCCTATTTGTAAAGCTGCTTAGTTCTCTTCATACGTATTGATCGACATGTTTCTAGACGTGTGAATGACTCAGAGGAGGCAGAACAAATTAAATGAGTTGAAGGCAACATTTGGTTAAAACGGTTTCAACTCATTTGCATCATTTCATTAGTGACTAGTGACAACTATTGACGACTGCTTGAGGTGCTGCACTTTCTCATAACGAGTACATAACTTTTTTTTATTTTTAGCTGTGCTAGCTGTTTGGGCCCAAAGAGGGATATTTAAGTGACTTTTACCCTAAGTTGACTGAAAATAAAACCCAGAAGAGCCATAAATGATAAAAAATAATGACAACATTGAGACAGTTTCGTTTATCTGCGCTCATAGAGCAGGAAGTGGAAAAGCTCCGAGCTCATTCATGTTCATTTTCTCACATGATCTTGTTTTTTCACAATAAGCCAACATCTCATTACCAGCTGATTTATACAATTAGTCCGCTTCAACACTGCCAATTAAACAAGACCAAGGGTTTTTGTTTTTTTTTTGTAGGTCATGCTTAAGTGATCTGTCACTAATTTGCACCACTGCACCTCAGTCTTCTGTTGCTGGGGCCAATAAGCCACCACCAACAAGACTGGAGAAATACACAGACCTCCAGAGCATTGTTGTGAGAGCACCGTGCAGTCCGCTGCGTGGGAGGATGGTGGGTTAACGCGGTGAGACGGGTCTGAATGTGGCAGCCTTGAGGCTAGACGTGACAATGGGAGAGAGGGGGACCCCTGTGACCCCAGCTCAATGGAAAGCTGCTCCAAACAGCAGTGTGTTTCTTCCAACACAATAAAAAAATCAATTTTATTCCAAGAAATATCGTTTACACACATTAACAAGTTAATTCCCCTCTATTTTATGATAAAGATTATTTTATAAAGTTTAATTTCATGGCAGATAAAAAACACCCTCAGCTGATTTAATCACAGACATAACTAGATGTTCTTACTGATTTACAGTTCATCTCAGTTCATTAAATCCTGGATTCACACATGCACAAGATTAACTTTTGTTTCTAACCAGTCTACATGGAGAATCCCTTCCTGCTGGAAAAGACATCAACTAGATGGTAATTTAGTAATCCTTTGTCTCAGTACATGAGAGTTTGTGTAATCACAGAGTATTATTATAACAATCCTTTGAATGAATAATTTGATCTTAATTGAGAACAATCGGGTAAATAAGACATGGGGAGTTGCATTACTTATCTACTGGTTATTTGAGTTAATTATTTCTGTGAGAGTGGGGGGGTGGGGAATCACAAAAGAATTTATAATTGAAAATAATGAACGACGCCAGATGATATTAAAATGAAGCAAAGGAATCCCTGTGGTTCAGTGAGAATCGTGTCAGCTGGCTGTTATTGGAGCAGCATGTTGAACCAGGAAGCATTAAACAAACCCCATTTTATTACCAATCATTAGCTTGAACACAATTACAAGCTGTTGAGTTATTGTTTGACTGGAAGAAATAGCTTACATTGGAAAAGTACCCTAAAAACACTGACTTTGTTTTTCTTGCTCTCTGATGCCAAACTGAACGTGACGGTGCAGCGGCATCGAAGGAGCAGGCAGCTCACAGCCACCTGTGGCATTTCTGTCAGAGCGGCCTTTTCTCCTGCTTTGGCTGCAAACACGCACGTTCACGCAGAAAGAAATGCAACTTGCAGTGAGAGCTTTAACGTAACCCCAGCATGAATTTAACTCACACAAACACACTGAGTCGTTGTCCAACCTGGCTCTGCGCTGGTTAGAAAATACAAACATTTTAAATTTATATTTGCAGTAGTTCCAACAGCTGACCAGTATTTGCATGTTGCATGTCAGCATTGCTGCATGCGTGTTCAAAGTGTTATTTGAGCTCGAGTTTTTGTACAGAATATTTTACTACCAACATTCCAAAATCTACAGTTTCTGATTTAATGTCTCAGCTGTGTTTTTCATCCATCATGTTTCAGAGGCTCTGCATCAATAAGCAGCTTCAACAGAGAGGAGGCCAATCATGTACTTCATTTAACTCAACATGCACCTAAGACGTGTTTCCTGCATGGACGGTAGGTGTCTGTAAATGTTGGTGTGCCTTCTGCATACTGTGCATGTCTGCTGAAGCTGTGCATGTGGATTTAAGCGACACAGTCAAAACTTGTGCTTCAACTCCTGATTGGAATTTGTCCAGATCTGCAGCATGTTTTAAAAAATATCCCAATCCCTCCGTCCCAAATCCTCACTCTCCTCTTCGTCCAAACGTGCTAAAGTAGGAATTCTGCAGAGTTAGTTATTTCAACAAGAGAGGTAATCTATGCCATCAGTAGCTGCTCCCTACCTGGATGCAGTGTGGTTATCTCTGCAGAAGCAGCAGCACATATTAGGCTGGAAACTGCATGGGGGGGGGACTTTAGGATGCAATGAGATGGGGCTGTAACAGTGGTCCCAGGGGAAATGGGGGAAGTGTAGGGGGGTGGGGGTGTTGCAGATGAAGCTGGCACAGAAATGTCTGATATCGTAATTGAACACCTGAAACTGCCTGTTAAATATCCAGTTCCACAAAATGAATTCTTCCATCGTCTGAGAGGAACAGTGAGAGTTGAGGGAAACTGTTGACACAAACTGTGTCCACTCGTTTGATGGACACAGTGTGGACAGAAACTTCCAGCGCAGTGCTGTAGGAAAGACAAACCATCATTCTACAGGAGACCTGCCCATAACATTGAGTTACATGGTGTCAGAAACGTGGTCAGTCTCAACCAAACAGCTGTTTTATGCTCCGGTGCACCGTTTTCTGTCACAACGTAACGAATCTATCCCTCTTCCACTTTTTTTTTTTTGTTTTGTTTTGTTTTAACTGTTTCTTCCAGATTGTTTTTCTTTCTTCTGTTTCTGGCTGATTCTGCACTGACACTGAAACACATCTGATGAGACACTCACAAAGCATTTCATGCCAGTGTGTCAAGAAGGACTGCCAGCACGTCACTCCAGTTGAAGACATGTTTGTCGAGAGCGAAACAGTGACTGGGATTTTGGCCGAGCTCACATGTGAGATGTGATGTCAGATAAAGGAGAGCAGAAAACATCCGCCTCCTGAGTGGCAGCTTTTCTGCGGTGAGTTTGTTACAGAACCAGTGGGTGAACAAGACTTTCATGGCAGGTGCATCATCGTCACTTCTTTGCATCAAATAACAGAAATAAAGGTCTATTTACTGAGCAGCTGGGGGGGTGGGGGGGGGGGTGCTGTACAGTGGACAGCTTTCAGTCTCCAGTGCTCCTGGCAGGCTGCTGTGCAACATATCACTTCTCTTTTATTTCCTCACACATACGTTTTACTCCAAAGACTGTGAAGACAGAACAGGCTTGTCCTCGTGCACGCTGAGAAGCCCTCTTTTCTTAACTTTTGATACACACACACATTTCTTTTCCTTTCCCTTCTTTATCCGTGTTTCTTTTTTCCATTCGGCGCGGGGCTTTGTGTTGGTGTGTACGTTGGGGGCAGGGTATGAAAACAAGTCTCCCCCTTCTCTCTCCCAGGTAATGTGTTTATTTTCCTGGACCCATCTTCTAGTTTACTGCGTGGTGGCGTTTCTCCCCTCTTATCGCCTGGCCCTCGTGGGGCACTTTAGCCCCTCAAATCCTGTTCACCACATACTGGTTTTAGAATCTGTGAAATGAGTGCTAGAGAAGCGTGGCCACAATGTCTGCCTGTGTTGCTGCTGGACTCAAATGGGCTTGGTGCTTTTTTTCCTCTTTTTTTGTCCAGGGAGATGCATAAATGGAAGTTTTTAACACCTCAAAGGAGGCTGGGCCTTTGTGGAGCCACACTAGAGAAGCCCGACGGTCTCCTGAGGAGGCAGACACACTGAGTGCTGCAGGACAAAGAGCTGGAGGAGCAGAATCAGTGGGGGCATCACTCTGCTCTGGGCACCAGACGTGCACATGCACACATATAGCTGCGCTTACATACATGCACGCAAGCAAGCATTTCAAAGAGAGAACTGATGTGTTCCTGTCAGCAAATCCAGATGATCAAAAGAAGAAGTCGTGTCGAATATATCAGAATTCATCAGATTTTACATAAAATACAGCTGTTCTATTTCTCATGTTTGCCGTGGAACATTGTTTCAGGGAAATCAGACAGCCTGCAGCAATAAGAAAAATAATAACACAAATACAAACTGTTTCTTATCCCTTAAAATCAGCATACAGTGCAAATAGGCTTATATGTGATTATAAAGACATTCAATAAAAACACAACCAGCACGCCACTGTTCACTTCTTATTGATTTCAGCTGCACTGTTTGAAAATAATTTACACATTTCCATCCCAATCTTCCTTATTGAAATTCCTTTTTTACAGCCCACAGCTGGCTTATACAATCAGTTTTTAACGCTGTTTGGATGGCTACAATAAGCATTTAGATGCAAATATGTCTGCCTTGTACAAAAGACTCGCAACTTCTGTCAGAAGCAACAAAATCAACGTGCAATTGTCTCCGGGCTCCGAGATGCTTCCACTTACGAGGCCTTTAAGCCAAAAGCATCTGTATTCAAATGGTTCCTCATTACAGGCACGGAGTGTGAATATTTTCAATGCTGCCACACTGAAAATCAATCACATGGTGAATTAAACCAGACAGAAAACAACTGATCCATAAATGATCAGGTTATAAAGAAGCAATGGAGTCCACAAATTGTTCAGTTTTTTTTTTTTTTTTTTTTTGTTCCTCGTTTTGAGGGAAACTTGGTCTGCACTATTTCAAAGCATTCTTTCTCAACAATCTCCTTTCTTATGATCACATATCACCAAACGGTAAAAACAAGCTTTGCCTGTAAAACACTCTTCGGCTCTACGCAGTACAGCAGCTTTAAATGCTGAAAAGTGACAACTTGACCGAGTCTGAAGAGTCACAACTTCTGCACTGCACAGTTTTCCTACAATAAAACAGCATTTTGCTTTAATCGACTAAAAACTGCGACCTCAGGAACAATTTGCCTTCTGGTCTTTTTCTTATACAGTGGATTGAACAGGAGGAAACTAAGTTCACTATTATGACTGAAAACTTAAGTCAGCTTAAAAAATACAAAAACAAACAATAAAACCTTGTAAGTATTTAAAGTTGACAATGATGAAGACATGCACCTTCCTCTGCACCCATTGTCCATGTGCAGCCAATGAATATTACAAACTCTATTTTTGCTTCTAATTTACAGAGGTCATTTGTCTTTTGTTGAAGGCCACAGTTAATAACTGTGCCTGTAAATGCAAATCAGTCCATTAAGTTAGAGGCAAAATGATCCGTTTAAGAATATGTCTGCTCTCTTAATCTTCTAAACAGGCAAATGATTTAAAAGGTGGACACAAATCTTCAGTGACGTGACAGGACTGTAAATCGCTTTACCTTCTTTTCCCATTCTTCATTCCTCATCTTTTCATGTCTCCTTCTGGATTTCTGTTCTTTTTTCCTCCTAATTTACATTTACCCCACTTTGCTGTCGTGTAGAGGTCGAAGGGCCAGGATTTTGGGACAAGGAGCTAAGGACTTTGCTTGTCCTCTCATTCGCAACAAATGTAGTGTTTGAGTCGCTGAGCACAGCCTTAATTAAGTTTAACACTCTTTTTCTGGATTACAAAAAAGGGCTTTTGAAACGAAAGGTCAAATTACCTCCACAGTCAGGCAATAAATAAGTCAAACAAGGTAAGAGGTTCTTGCTAGCATTAGTGGCTAATTTAATTAGCTGAAAAACAGGAAGCTGTTTCAGTCTGGACAGGGAAAAGGCAGAATGTGGTCTCTTGGTGATCAGTGCTGTGGTCCAGTTAGGCTGCAGATCTGAGCCCAGGTTGTGCCGATGAAACTATTGAAAATCTTTTATGTGAGTTCACTCACTGTGTGAAACCTTCTGTGACTGAAAATCAACAGCAAGAGAAAAAAGGCAGTAAAACCTTTAATCCACTGGAGCAATAAGAAATGCAACCATTGATGATTTTCAAGATGATTTCTCCATAAGGTGGAGTAGTCTAGCTAAAAGTTGCAAAAGGCTGCCTAGAAGCTAAATGTAGCAAGAGATTGTCTAGAAGCTAAATGTAGCATGAGATTGTCTAGAAGCTAAATGTAGCAAAAGGCTGCATAGAAGCTAAATGTAACAAAAGGCAGCCTTCAAGCTAAATGTAGCAAAAGGCTGCCTAAAAGCTAAATGCAGCAAAAGACTGCCTGGAGGCTAAATATAGCAAAAGGCTGCATAGAAGCTAAATGTAGCAAAAGGCTGCCTTCAAGCTAAATGTAGCAAAAGGCTGCCTTCAAGCTAAATATAGCAAAAGGATGCCTTCAAGCTAAATGTAGCAAAACGCTGCACAGAAGCTAAATGTAGCAAAAGACTGCCTTCAAGCTAAATGTAGCAAAAGGCTGCATAGAAGCTAAATGTAGCAAAAGACTGCCTTCAAGCTAAATGTAGCAAAAGGCTGCATAGAAGCTAAATGTAGCAAAATGCTGCATAGAAGCTAAATGTAGCAAAAGGCTGCCTTCAAGCTAAATGTAGCAAAAGGCTGCACAGAAGCTAAATGTAGCAAAAGGCAGCCTTCAAGCTAAATGTAGCAAAAGGCTGCATAGAAGCTAAATGTAGCAAAAGGCTGCCTTCAAGCTAAATGTAGCAAAAGGCTGCATAAAAGCTAAATGTAGCAAAAGGTTGCCTTCAAGCTAAATGTAGCAAAAGGCTGCATATAAGCTAAATGTAGCAAAGGATTTCCTAGAACTAAATGTAGAAATAGTAAATAGAAATTAAAAAAATGAATCTAGAAATGAACAATCAAGTCAATTTTATCAGAAAATGCATAGAGGTGTGTGAAATGCATGGACACTTTAAAGCACAAATACTTTATAATTCAAGAATTTCAGCCTTATTATTATATTTTTTTATGTCCACTTCTATTAAGCACAAGCTAATCATGGGGAAACACAAGTCGTGGACAACATTCTTAACCATTATTCTCTGCGCTTTAAAAGCATAATTTAGTCCATTATGTAAGATAGCATATAAGTCTATTGTCTATTCACTGCAGCACAAAGAGAGGAAATGGGCATAAAGTAAGGCTGCAGTTTAGGCTGGAAGCACAGAAGGTGGCCAAGCAGAGCTCAGAACAAGAGAATGAGAAACCGCTCTACACCCAGTGAGCTACAATGTGCCCTTTGTGACATAATGCACTCTGCACAGCACATTGTGGAAAACAGTCTAAATTTTACTAGTTTGCATATCCAGCAATAACAATTGACATCACAACCAGCACCTTATATTCCACATTTCTGGACCCGTTTCACATTTAGTAGAGAAGGCAGGGCGGGTGGGGGGTAAGAAAAACATTGTCAGCCGGTTATTATATTCTCATCATGTCCTGGAAGCCCATTACGACATGGCACAACCGACACTGAACTGGAGAAAGTGGGCAAGCGGAGGACTGAGGAGCACTCAGCCTCACAGGAAAAACCCAGCGCACTGTTCCAGCCTGCAAACAGTTCAAACAACAACCTGCAACTGCAGATTCTGTTTGTCGAACTTCTGGTTGTCGTCAAGGTTTAGATTTTCTGCTCAGTAGTAACTGGGCCGCCGTGTGCCGCCTCCGTGTTAGGCTGGGAAGCTTCAGCTGTTGTTACGGAGTGACTGAACAGAACGTGGCTCTTATGAGCTGCTATTCAGATGTTACTCTAAGTTTGGTGTTTAAACAAACAGGTGGCTCACATACAACTTATTTTCACATTAAATGTTTCTTGTTACTGTATTTGAAAGAACAAAAGCTCTACGTGAAATAGCCACTACTGTTCGTTATAAACGTTAAATGCAAATATTCATGTGGAAGCTAGAACAGTTCCAGCGCTTGCAAAAATGTTTGAATTACCGATCCAATCATAAAATGTCATCATGTGTTAAAACTTACAGGACATGATATTTCAAGTGAACAAAACAATCAAAAACAAACACACAGACCGTTTAACATTCTTTAAAACGTGACTTACTGTGCATCTTGATTAAACTATGATGATGGACATGAATTTAATCAGATGCTCTCTCTGACTTTGTTCTCATTTTGCAGCTCACTGTTAAGTCGATGAAACAAGAACAGCCATTAGCACAGTGTGTGGTGGATTTGTGTGTGTATGCACATGTGCTTGTGTTGGTGTGTGATGTGTGCACGTGTCCATATGTGTCCATATTTGCTCTCCACAATCGTCCCCTCCTCCTGCCCTAAATGTGGGTTTGGGCTGAGTGTGGCCAAACAGTAAAATGTTGAAATTGGAAAAAATATTACCCTTCTTTCTCGTGAATAGCAGAGAGATAAGCACCCTTTAGCAATGAAGCCGCTGGAGTTTAAGCTTATTATAAATACCTCTCGGAGCGCAGAAGCATGTACTGGAGAAATCAAAGGGAGTAATAGGCAGGTAAGCCAGTGTCATTTTAAGAAGGAAGTCAGTTGTGAAATTGTAAAAATCGTGAGGCCCCCACTGCCAATCTGCTTCCTGCAGAATGAATTTTAATGGCTGGGGCTATCACACATCTGGAAAAGGTGCAGGTTTGAGAAGCAAAATGAAAAATAAAATAAAAAATAATTTAATCATATGCTATTCTTTTCATTGATGGAGATTAATAATAATAAAAGCACATCTCTTTGATTAAACAGTTCTTACTCTGACTTTCAGAAGAATGTGGGATTCTCTGGACGTGTTTAAGCTTCGTGAAGCAGACGGGCCGTGCAGAACATTCCTCATGGTTTCATGTTAAATTGGCTGTAAAAATCCACTCTCATACGCTGGACTGAAACTGTAAAAAAGGTCACTATAAGTTTCTCCTAGCTGTGTTTAAAATGCAAGAGCTGCTGATCAAATATGTGGATTTCTACATGTACTCAAAGAAAAAACATCAGCTGTAAGTTCACAGTCGTGCATTTTGTGCCTAATAGCTTAAGCCGTAAAGCTCCTCGCCGAGATCTGTTGTAAAGATGATACCATAACACAGTTGATGCAAGGCCGCCCCGACTCTGCAGCGCTCCAATCTATAACACACACACACACACACACACACTCAACACCCACTGGCTAATTCGTAGTGGTTTTTTTTTTCTTCCCTGAATATTCATCCATGTTTCCACATCATCTGCAGGTTTCCTAATCACAGTCACTTCCCCTTTAATCACAGGGCTCTAATTAGGTCCTAATAAACCATGTTGCCATCCTCTTGGAGCGCCTGTGTGTCACTCACACATCAAGCCATGAAACACAATATTAAGGGGCTGTCAACCTGAAAAGAAAGCTCCTCCAGCAGCAGCAGTACAGATGCTGCAGGCACACCCTCTTACACTAATTGAAATTATTGAAAGCTCTGCTTACATGTGACACTTGGCCGGGTCTTAAACCATGGGCTGAAATGCGGCGGTGCGAGCATGATGGCCGTGCCAGCGCTGAGGCTCTGCTGGTTTCTGTGATGTTAGATAATTGTTTAAACCTGAGTGGATACGGCACAAGCCTCATGTTGCTTGTTTTGCCAAGAGAGGGGGGAAAATGTTGTGCGTAGTTCTTGTTCTCCAGTTTCTTCCTTTCTAATTCAGTCCAGCTACGAGGAAAGCCTCAATGGTTTCATGTTCATTGTGGAGAACCAGTGTTGGAGATGAGGATCACTGACCATAAGTCGATATAATGATGACTGTTTAATTAGAAGCCTTTCTTTGGCCTGGCCATATTCCAAACTCCTCCACCCTGCAGATGGTAACCAATAAATTTAGCTTTTCTCAGATTGACGATGAATATTGTACGTCCCTCAAGTTCACCAAAGCCTAACCGAGAACACAATGCCTTTCTTCTCGCAGAAGCAAAGCCAGAACCACAGCCATGCTGCACAAACGGCCGGTGAAGTTGAACTGCGTCTTCATTTTTCATTATTCATTTATTTCTTTGAGTCATTTAGTTAGTTAGTCGAGCGTTTTTGTTTCTGCGTTCACTTTACATTCAGCTGACTCACGGCTTTTTTTTTTTTTTCATGCAAACCAGCCTGAACTTTTTCAGTAATGTTGCTGAAAGAAATAAAATAAAATGTGCCACAGCATGCAGAGCCTTTCGGTGCAGCTCATGCACTCAAACCTACAAGTGAAGTTACACAAAACAACAATCTGCAAACAGAACCAGATATTCTGACCAAAAAGTTGCCGGGTCAGGATTTTTGCATTAGAGGTAGTTTAGTTTAGATCCATTCTCTCACATGAACAACACTATAGATTATTTGACTATTTTAAAAGCCCTAACGCAGCTTTCTCACTTTTACTCTCATTGACCATTGGATTAAGTTGAAGTACTTGTTTTTTTAAGCCAAAGCCTAAATCTCATCCATCCATTCATCCATTCATCCATCCATTCATCCATCCATCCATCCATCCATTCATCCATCCATCCATCCATCCATTAACTTTACCTGCTTCTTCCTTTTCATGTCACGAGGTCTCTGGTGCCCATGTCCAGCAGTCATTGTGTGAGAGATGGGGGACACACTGGACATGTCTCCAGTCCATCACAGGGACACATGGAGACAAACGAGACAAACAACCGTTCTCTCTCTCTCTCTAGGGACAATTAGAGTCACCATCAGTCTAACATGCATGTTTTTGGTCTGTGGGAGGAAACTGGAGTACACAGAGAAAACCCACACAGCACGGGGAGAACATGCAAACTCCACCCAGAAAGATCCTCAGACGGGATTTGATCCAGCAACCTTCTTGCTGAGAGGCAACAGCTCTACCAACTGCACCACCGTGCAGACGTCTAAAGATCATATCTTCCAATTTGTCACGTTGTGACTACAACTCTTGGCTCTTTTGGTTGGAAAACACTGAGAAGACTGTGCTTTTTAGAAATGTAAAGAAAAGATGTTCCAGTGACTGACCTGTTGTGCAGTAAACACAAAAAACATTAGCAAAACGTTAGCATATAACAACTAGTTTGCATATAAGAGTAAAACCTGCGTTTGAGAGAAGCTACAGGGAAAGTAAATAAAGAATCTGAGCATTTTTTACTTTTCCACGGCCTCATCTCATTGTCATGATCATTTTTTGTAGATATAACAAGTGATCATTTGTTCCTCGTGCTGGTGTGGGTTGAAAAAGAAGTTGTGTCTTCACTTTCAAATATGAGACCACCCCGTCCTTCGTCTTCTGTCCACACTGATCTGTCAATCATCATCCTGAAAACAAGCCTCCTTCCATTTGTTTCTGTACCCGTGACGCCTGGCAGAAACATCACTGCTTTGTGTGTGTGTGTGCGTGTGTGTGTTATATGTGGGTGGGTGGCGTATGCCAGAGTGGCCGTCCCCTCAGACTATCAAAAGGCCTCATGGGAAATTTACTGTTGAGCCAAACCACAGGCTCTGTCATTTCAGCAGATTTTTTAAAAATATATATATTTTTTGGGGTCTCGTTTAAGGAGATTATCACAGATGACACTTTCTTTGGTTTCAGTGTGTAAACTCTGAGTTGCTGAGATTATCGTGACTCATTTTGTTATTAAATGTGCAGCTGAGAAAGTCCGAGGCTCCTTCGGTGTAAATCCAGAGCAGGTGAAGCGTTTCCATCACTCCCAACAAACGTGTCAAAATTAAAGCACAACATTTGTCTGAAGCTAAAAGTTCATATTTTTAAGCATCAATAATGCCTCTCTCATGATTGTCCATCCATCCATAATAGTTATTTAAAAAATTGCAAAAAATTCAGTTCAAACACACTGATGGTTTAATTTAGAATATTATAAAATTAGAGGGGTCTGATGCAACCCCCTCACCAACATCATTATTTGTGCAGAATCTCAAGTATTACAGTTCGCTCTTGGATCATCTTTTCACCAGGGCGGGGGGGGGGGGGCGG
>JARVGV010000645.1:1572575-1587845 GCA_031762435.1 Hypsolebias longignatus | reverse complement strand
CTGATCCTGTTTTGAACCTGTTCTGATTCTGTTCTGATCCTGTTCTGATTCTGTTCTGATCCTGTTCTGATTCTGTTCTGATCCTGTTTTGATCCTGTTCTGATCATGTTCTGATCCTGTTCTGATTCTGTTCTGATTCTGATCCTGTTTTGAACCTGTTCTGATTCTGTTCTGATCCTGTTCTGATTCTGTTCTGATCCTGTTCTGATTCTGTTTTGATCCTGTTCTGATCCTGTTCTGATTCTGTTTTATAATGTTTGGTAAAAATATTAATGAATATTGGTTTTATTTTGAATCAGTAATATAAATTTATAGAATTGATCAGCCCTCTGCTTCTTCTGCTTTTAAGAATTTTGCTTTATTGAACTGACATTTGTCAGAAAGTTGTCGCTCATGATAAAACTTGAAATTAATTGTGTATTCACACCCCACCCCACCCCTGCAGATCGCCCCACCCAGCAACACAATATAAAACAGCACAAACAGAAAAAGGGGCGTTCCACTTATTTTTAATGTTAAAATAAAAAACAGGTCGAATCAAAGACTTTACATAACGTAAAACAGATTTACAACGTGGTCTGAGTTATGGAAATAAAACGGTTAATAAATAATAAATAATGGAGGCATGACTAGTTTAGGAAAAATTTAGTTGATCAGCAAAACATGTTATATTTTTGTCATTTTGAGTTTGCAAAAAATATTTAAAGAAAATCAAATTTACATACTGGAGGTTTGGTGGTACGTTCAAGATTATTTTTGCAATAAATGTTTAATTATAAAGGTCAAAGGTCATGACATCCTGATCACATAAACCTTGCCGTGCGTCATGTACCACAGGATGCTCGTGTGTAAAAAGATGTCCTACCTGTGTACAAGTTAGAAAACCAGTTACTTCCACCGCTGCTGACTAACTGTGTCCATTACATTTTCTGAACGTCCCAGTTCCCCGAAGTTCACCCAGCAGAACCAAATCACCAGAATATTTCTCAAAGAGCAGCACTGGGTAATTAAGGCTTCTCATATTCATATTCTCTAACAGGCAAACATAAACTAAGTGGTGATTTCAAGCAAACTTTCAACGCTCTACAACCAACAATGTTCCTTCTTCTTCATGCAAGGAAGCCCTTTACATCGCAGCTTCCTGAACGTCATCTCAGATCTAACAGCGTTGAGGGTTCTCACCGTTAGAGAAGAGAAAGTGTGAACATATTTTCCAGGGATGCATTTGAAAAACAGGAGAATTAACTATTTTACTTTAAATGCACATTAGCCTTAGATTCAGCTCAAAGCTGGAAGAGTTTGCACAAATACATTCATATTAATTTACAAAGGTGTGAATGAATGTGAGGGCCAATAATCACACAATAAGATCATATAAAATGTATATTATATGTAGAACACACAGGAATCATGATGTTATTGTGAAAATGAAAACCCCAGATCCAACATCATCCTGTGCTGCTTTAGCCACAAGTCCAGTAAATTAATTCAATAAACTTTGGACATCCAGACACAGTTTCCACTGGAATATATGCTCAATGTACCCTGGTGCATGCTCAATAATCCAGGTAGAAAAATCTAAAAATGCTAAGTCTGGTTCTCTGGACATTCGAAAAACAAAACATTTTTTGAATGTCCAGAGGACCAGACTTAGCTTTTTTTTTTTTTAGATATGCTCAATGTTTTTATTCAGTGATGCAAAAGCAGCTTTTCTGTCCTTAAATGGATAATTTTCAACATAAGAGTCCTGTTAAAAGACATTTTAATGCACAGTAGAAGAGCAGAAAGCACAGGGTGAACAGAGGACAAGACAAGACAAGAGAAACAGGTAGATGTTGGAGGCAGCAGCAGATTGCAGAACAGTAGGAAAAGGATGAAGTGGCATTTGTTTCGTTGGGGCCCACCTTCAGATCTAGATACTCCAGGTCCTTCTTCAGTTGTATGTAAGTATCATCTGCCTTTAAATGAGCAGCGGAGAGATAAGTCATTTGAAAGGATGCTGCAGGAGATCAAAGTGACCCCTAAGGTCTTCATTTGCTCTTCAAGCTTTGCTAACAAAACTTTAATGACCTCAGTCTCAGGTAGTTTTACCTCTGTATTTTATCTGACATCAGTAAAGCTGAACTCTAATTAAGTAATCATGTGATTTATTTCATCGACTGGTTCAGAGTGCCGTGTGTGACCTCTAAAACAACCGAGCAACACAGGTCCTGTTCATGGCGTGTGGTCAAGCTGTTTAAATGTGCTCATGAGCATGGAGAAAAGCCAGAGGATGGTTAGATGTCAGAGCCTGGGTGGAGTTGTCATTACTGAGCACCACTGCGGCTTCGCTGCAGTCCTGCGGAAGACGTTCCTCATAAAGCAGGCTGTGGCCCGATGGCTGCTGCAGAACGATAACTCCAGAATAATCAGTGCTTACTTATGCAAATGTGGTTTCTGCTTTGTGCGGTTATGCAGCAACAGACTTTACATCCATGAAGCAGAGTAGCATTTCTAATACTAATGCATCTGGCAAGCAGCATGCTTCAAACACGACTGATGGCACTGAAGTTTGTTTTAAAATTACAGTTGCAAAAAGCCTCCAAAGCATTTTCATGTTAAAGAAGGTGACACGTAGCCCAAAATATACAGATGGAGTTAATAAGGCACAGACCGTGCCAAAATGGCTGAATGAACACAAGCAACCAAGCAGTAAAGGCTGCAGAGCCTGTAGACATGACGGGGGGGCGGGGGGGGGGTAATGTGTAGGAATGGCTGGGGAGAAGTGGGGGCACGATGCACGGGCAGGGGATGCAGAATGAGGTTCCCTGACCTGCAGGCTGCTGTGCTGGTGCTGCTGCAAGTGAGCAAACGCACTGATGGGGCTATGCACGCCAGCCACCTTGGCCTGGTGCCTCCGAAGTTGAATGAGGAGCAGAGTCAGCTCCTCTGGCTGTGGCCAAGGTTTAAGGTGGGGAGGCCCACAGGCCATGAAGGTACAGAGGGACGAGAGAAAAGATCTGATAACCATCCAGGTAAAACAGTGGCTTTGAGCTTTGACAGCCAAGTGGCACAGAGGCCGGTGTGCTGCTGACGTCCTGTTTAAGTTGAACTGAGCAGATGGTTAGAAAATTAAAAATCACTTTCTTAATGTCACATTGATCAGATTTTAAACCGCTTCCTATTTTTACTCATGTTGCCTACAAATTAACATTTATTCAAAATCAAATGAAACGCCAGCGGTTACGTTTGCAGAAGGTCTCACCGTTTTTCCGTGCAAGCTGGGAGCGCTGACAGTGTGCGTGATGTAGCCCATGGCTGGCACGGACCTTCTTTCCATTTGGGAAGTCTGTGGAAAAGCACAAGTCGCGTCATTATTAGAACTCTTCTAGAATCAAATGAAACGAGTTGACAAAGTTAAAAGTGAGAGGAAACTCACTCGACCACACTGAACCATGGTTAAACTCATGCCTCCAAGTTTGCAAACAAATTAGACTACACAGCAATTTATTTTTTCATCCATCCATTTTCTACTCCCCCACTTCTCACTCGCAGCTTTCTACGAAACAAGGTGTGCCGTGAGTTTCAGACGCTGCGAGGCTTTGGAGCGTTTGACATTTTTGCTTAACACACAGAATTAGCAAGAAAACCCAGACCCACTCCAGAACCTTAAAAGGACACAAACAACAAGCGATTTCATTAATTACACATAAATTATACCAAACCTGCTTTCTTAAAATAACATTTGTTTGCTACCAGCAAGAGAAGCCCTGTAAGCCATTCCCTTTGAGATTCCCATGCCACTTTTTTTGCTGTATAATAGGTTTTTTATTTAAATTCAAGATCAGAAGAAAGAGACCGCTGCTGATGTTTGGGATAGAGTAAAGATGTTTATAGGGTGCTGAGAAGCCCTGGGCAAATTGGATTAACCGCTAATAAAACATACTGTACTTCTTAATGATATTCCAGCAGCATGCACATCACTGTTACTGAAGTGCTCTCGAGCAAGCGCACCATCGGCCTCGGAGATGCTGGCTGCACCGAAGCAAAGTTCCCAGTAAAATGAGTTTCCTTAGACGTTGTCTACTTGAAACGGCACAGTGGCTGCCTTTGTTGAACGTGGTCCTCCTTTGACGGCGTCTCTATAATCGTGCGTCGCTCCATCCAGTGGTAGTAATTAGTGCCGTGACATGTGAGTGAATGATGGGCGCAGCAGAGCATCTGCAACACTTTGTTTACGTGCACAAGGCCAGTGGGCTGGTTGAGAACCTTGTGTGTGCTGGCAGCTGCGGTGACGGTTTGGAGGGAGAACTTTTCACATGTGGAGGGTGTGGTGAGAAGACAGCGCAGGGTGTGGATAATGGGACACCCTCTCGCCTCGTCTCCTGCGGCGGTGGCGGTGCTGTCTGAGTGCTTTGCTGGTTTGAGGAACGACGGAGCGCCAAGTCTTTACTCACACACGCTCGCACCACCTGCGAGTGCGCCTGGGCGTGGACTCTGTGAATCGCTCGGGCTTCAAAGTGCGCACGCCGGGGAGCTGGAACCTTCTCAGGCTTGTCAGCCTGATCTTCCCATGGGCCCCTTGTGAGCCCACAACTTGCTGACATCACTGGTGAGAATGAAAACATTGTTTTTGACTCACAACGTGAGATCCGTCACCCCTTGGTGCCAATGACAGGCTGCTGGTGGGTTCTGTTTGTCTGCATCACAGCGTTCAAGACTAAATGACTGAGCACGTTCACCAGATTATACTTGAGATGGGCAGGTTTCCACACTCGGTGCTTACTATGAGAACCCCCCCACTGGTGCTTCTTTTCTCACTTTGATGCTGTTTTCATCCAGTTTACACACCGAGGACATAAATGACAGAAGCTGGGACTGAAGCGAACATTTACTACTTGTTATCTTCTTGATTACTCATAAACTTATTGATCACATGTAGTGAGAATTTAGCTAAACAAAAACAGGCCACTAACAACTTTGTGGGGACAAAAACTGCAATATACAACTGCAGTCAGTTTATAAAAAAAAAAGACAAACTAACAGGACTGAAACAATTAGGTACTTTTAAAAAATCTGATTTTTATGTTTATTAGCTCACGAAAGAGAATAAATTCGTTTGAAGCCTGAAAATGTAGTTTAATTGTATTTTTAATTATGTAATTTGCTTTTGAACAAAAGACTGTTTTACTTTTAATGATTTATTTATTATTTATTCACCTTTATTTAACCAGGTAAGCCCCACTGGGATCACAGATCTCTTTTACAAGGGAGGCCTGGACCTGAAGGCAGACTAACATACATGGTTTTGTTCTGTGGGAGGGAACAGGAGTACCTGGAGAAAACCCACGCAAGCACGAGAAGAACATGCAAACTCCACCCAGAAGGGTCCCAGGTCCAAATCAGGGATTGAACCCAGGACCTTCTGGCTGTGAGGCAACAGTACTAACCCCTGAATATTTACTTTAGGGGTTCTTAAACCTTCTGGACTAACTAAACTATCAGCAATACAAGTGTAGCTGCTGTAGGTGTCCTACCTGAGACATGTGGGGACAAACATTGCCGGGGGAGCTGGATCTCGTGCTGTCCCCAGGTCCCAGCTCATCCAGGGGTCTGACTGTGCGTCTGTCTGAAGGCGTGTGCGGCCTGCGTGGGGACAGGGGTTTAAAGGGGGATGGGGATGAAGGGGGGACTTCACACGGTGATGGGGGGACAGAGACGGAGCGCGGCATTTCCACAGTGACCCTGAAAGAGTCGGTGAAGTTGGAGCCGGCGTAAAGAGGCGCAGTGGGGCTGCCGTGACGAAACTGCTGCCGCTGCTGCCACTCGTACAGCTGCCACACCATCCCCTCCTTGGAGGCCATTCGTTCATCTGTGGACATGCGGAAGTGGCTCAGCCGGTCGTGGGCGTACTTATAGTCACTGGGCAGGTTGCCAGACGCAGGAGGAGAGCTGCTGCCTGACAGGAGACGTGGAGACTTTGGCAACGAGTGATAGGTAGCATCTGTTGTGCTGGATTTAGGCTTTAAAGGAGGAGTTCGGCGAGGGAGGTTGTAATCAGCAGAGGGAGTACTGAGACAGAGACAATGACAATAAATTCACTTTACATCAGCAACATTAAACAAGGATCAAAAGAAGGTTCTCTTGGAATCCACAAGATGGAGACAAACTCATGGTTCTGTCATTGGTCATGGTTTTGCATTGGAGTGAGAGATTTAAAGCGACTGACCTTTTTGTTGGGTCCCCTTTATGAACTTTGACCCACTGCTCCACCTGAGCCAGCGTATTCTTCCTCTGCACGTGTTTCTCAGAGTCCTTCCGTGAAACCAAACCCCTCTGATAAACAACATTTCCGTTTTGCTCCGGCGGCAGAACCACCTGGATCACAGTCGGATGTCCATCTTTGTGGGCGCTGAGCGAGTCTGGAGACAGTCGCTCTGTTCGTTCCTGCGGGGTCGACTGAATGGACTTCCCGTGAATCTCCAATCCATACCTCCCCTCCTCCCCATGAGCCAGTCTGACACCTTCATCCTGAGCTCCTTCTCTGTCCGTCTTGTGAGCACTTTTTGACTTCGATGACTTCTGAGCGGTGTGGCTGTGGTTCGTCTGTGGAACTGCTTGCTGTGCAGCCGTCTCCATCTCTCTGTGAATAAGTGACACCATCAAAAACAGGAAAATGTTGTCATGTAGTGTTTCATACAGCATAAATCTTTTTTTAACAAGACGCCACATTGAATTACTTAATATTCCAACCAGCATCCACCTTTTGACCTCTACATTTTATTATGGTTGAACGCAGCATTATTTCTGAGACGTGAAACAGAGAATAGAGAACACAATGGATCATTAAATGATCATTTCTTTAACCCCGTGTTCGGCTACAGCCACATTCACTCATATTAATTACAAGATCACATCTCCAAGCAAGTGCAAAGCAGAAAGATCTATCCGATAAATTTCATTTCACAGCAATTTTTGTTTTTCAGTAACACGAGAGAAGACTAGAGCTCCTAATGAGGAGTAAAGCCCCAGAGAATTGCAATGACAGACAATTTGTCTTCATCAAATACCTCGAAGCAGAACGCCTCTATCTGTGATTGGACGTGTGAATAATTAATTTATGCAGTTTTCTTGTCTAAATGTGAGAATACACGTGAATTTGTGCTCACTGAGGTTTATGTTTTCATACTCGACAACACAGTCAGTGAATGCCTCATCAGAGATCATTCATGTTTTAAAAGTATTTTACATAATAATATCTTTCATTTCAGTAGAGGTTCAAGAGAAACGTTTAGGGTTGTTTTTGGGGGGGTTTTTGTTTGTTTTTAACAAAAAAAAGTATAACAGTACTGACCAAGATTTGCCACTAGGTGGGAGTGTTGTACAAAAGATAAACCAAGCAGTGTCTGGATGCAGTTTGTGGTGCATTTATAACATGCAGCTCTGCTGCAATGAACACGACGGCTGTGATGCATTTCTGCAAAAAACTGCTACAAAAAAAATAAATAAATAAAAACTGCACAAGAATTTGTCTTTGAAACTTGTAACAATTAACTTCATCTCCGCCGACAAGTGGATTCATTGAACCACATTTACAACGCAGAAAATCAAAATGCAAAAGACAGAAAACACATTTTACAAAGCACATTTCTGTCTCCCAGACCTAGTTTAAAGAGCTATTAAAAACCATTAATTAAAATAATGAAATCAATTCGTATTGGATAAGCAGTTTTTGAAGCTGTTTGCTGTTCAGTCAACAACTAAAACTTCACTTTGATGTTTATTTTTATTTTATGCTGTAATTCTTTTCTACTACTATATGTATTGATCCATGTATGTCATATTAAAAGATATTCAGTCTAAAAGGACAGCTGCTTCATGATTGGAACAGGAAAACGTCTGAGACCAACCTCTTTATAGTGTGGCTCTGCTGCATTAGAGCAGCCTGGTTCATGGCCCGGATCCAGCCGTTCATGTCCTCCTGTGTGTCCGCACTGAAGAAATATGTCCGCATCCCGCAGTGCTCTGCCTGTGAGCCAATCACAGAGTTCTTATTGTAAATGTAGGAGCGCATTCCAGTATGGCTCGCCTGTCAAAAGAGGGCGATATGAAAAGGTATGAGGAGAGATACCAGACCACTATTTTGTTTTTTACTGAAGTTTCAAGAAAAGATAAGAACTGACAAACTTCCCTGAGAGCTGTCGACAAAAAGAAGTGTTTTATTAAATCAAGGTGGGGAGCAAAGAGCTGCAGCAGAAATAAAGTTTGCTGTTTCCCAGATGGAAAAACACACAACGCAGCTTACATCTTCGATTTTCAACATAATTGTTGCAATCCTTTCAGCAAAATGAAAATAGCACAAACATACATAAAGAGTAAAGTAATATGCAGCTGCGTCCTTGGACGACCTTCAGGGTACACACAAACATAGCAGCTCTGCAGAAACAGTTTATCTTTTGTAATGTTTCTGTGATAAAACAGCTGTAGAATAATAGCTTTAATGTGCACGTACAGCGTCCACGTTTCTAATGTACAGGAACAGTGACACTGTTTCATGGCAACTATTGTTTGGACATGAATGTATCTTAAATTCTGCAACAAAATGAAAATGAATACAATACAGTTAGTTGTTGTAAACTATACTTTTAATACTATGTACCATTTATCTTTGTTTTCTGGTTATTTACAGTCATACTTTGTGCTACTGAATCATTCTGGAACAAAGGACATGATTTGTGTTGGTTTAGTACAATAAGCTGAATAGAAGGTGCAAGAAGGAAAGCATTTCATGTAAAGACACACTGCACATTCATCACACATCCAGCAAAACAAAGCACAACCAATCATAAATCACTTTTACTGCAATGAATAAATGAGCTTAAACTGAATTTCTGTTTTTGTTGTTTTTTGACTGCGGCACGTCAGAACTGTACCTGAGTTAGTTTGAAGTAAAATGTTTCACCATTCATCATTTTCCAAAAGAGTTGTACAATTTATATGTTGTGTTTAAAGATTTACAAGCTCTCCCTTCCTAAAAAAAGAGCTATTTAATCATCATAAAAATACAAGTATGCATCTGAAGTTGACAAACAATACTAAACTATTGCATGTAACAAAACAGCTGATGGATCCACACATTCAGTGAACTTCAATGAATGTAGAAAGGAATGGGGAGAAAAGGCAGCGCTGCCCACGCACCAGTAATGATGAAAAGCAGGAAGTGATATGCAGCTTGACAAGACAATTGCCAGAGCTTCCTAAAGCAGCGCAGCGAGCACTGAAAGTGAGCAATGGGAAAACAAGCATCATGGGAAAACAATGGCTTCCTACAGCATCTGGACGTGTGCGTGTGCTCCTTTACACACTGCACAAACATTGAATTTAAAGTGACTCAGTGGAGAAAACAGAGTTGAAGTCTTCAACAGTTAAAGTACAAGTTCTTGCTCAATGTTCTGGGTCTGATTTGTTCACATTTAATTACAAAACAACGAGCGACCGTGTTTTTATGAATATTTAGAGGCAATTCAGCTATAAAGTATAAATCAGAACAGCTCTGGCATTGTCCACAGGTGACTCTGAAGGCTCCCACATCCTCTGGAGTACTTCACTCCGCAGAGGTCCGGGCGGACTCAGCGCCGACTCGAAGCGGACGCCCTCAACCCACGTCCATGCAAAGATCCATTTTTACGACTGCGTACTCGTATTCGGTGTCGCACAATAAACGGTTTTGTTTGCAACACTTCTTCATCCCTGGTCTGGTTCAATGTCCTTTTCTTTTTGTTTTTTGAAGAGGCAGTGATCTCTTCCTCCTCGTCCGTTGATGTCATGATTGAAACTGTGAGAACTGAATTAATTTGTCAGAGAGGGTTAAAGTCAGGTCCAGCGTGGCTGCGGGAGGGTCTGGAGATTTCCTGTGGGCCGGTCTGATGTGTGGCCTGCAGGGCCGGCGCTCCCTGCTCTTTTCATTTTTAAAACTTTTTATTAACAACATATAAACACAGAACACCGCTGCTGCCAGCTGCCTCTACCCAGAGCCGCCGGTAGCTCTTGTGTTTTTTTTTTTTAATTTGTTTGTTTGTTCAACCTGTCAATCAAGTAGCAAATGACCAATCGGTGACCTCGATTTAACCCGAAGGTAAACGCCCCTTGCCTGCAGAGCTGGCTGCAGCGCATCAGGGTGGACGCTCGAGTATGATGTCTCAACCGTCTGCGGCGCGTGCGCACAGTGCACGCAGTGTCCACGCGGCTCACAGAGTACACACGCACGCCCGAGTACGTGGGAGCCTTCACTGTAGTCGTGCCTGTTCGATGCACGTTTGAAAATGCACACTCCAGATCCACTATGAGCTGAAATGAGATGAGGATGGAGTTCTACCGATGAGTCCAAAGTAAAATCAAATACCTATTCATGCAAGACAGGAAGCGTGTGACTCAGGACGGCCGCCCGCAGAGACCAGTACTCACTCCGCCCACGCAAACACACCGGGTCACAATGGAAGGCAAGTGACCAACAGGGAGTGAGAGAAACACAGTGAGATGAGCAAAAACAAGAGAAGAGAAAACAACAGGAAGTCACAGCTGATCAGAGGCGACGCAAATAGAAAGGACTAAAAATGGCTCCAGCTGTGGCGCTCTGGCAACACAAAGCATGAGTGGGTAACAGAGCAGCACCAATGAAAAAACATCTTATCTACCTGGATGTAATCGTGCTCTGATAACAGTTAGTGACATTTAAAATCCATCAAATGTTTGAAACTGACACTTTGATGCATGATGGCTCAAAAAGAGCTGAAGAATGTTGGTATAAAACCCTGGCTCATGATCTAATCTTAAATCTCATGATATAATCTAATCTGAAATCTCGTTATCTGATCTTAAACTGACTCCCAAACCAGCAAGAGGGAGGAGACCCTGAACAGGCTGAAGGTAAGATGAGTTTTCAGAGCGCAGCAATTATCATACAAATTCCACAAAGTACAGGAGAGACATACCACCCAAGCACATGTTCTCATATTCACACGTGCACGCTCACACGTTTCCACACTGAGTCTGAGCACAACAAAGTAAAACAGTTGCAAGAGAATCCCTGGAGCTGCAGGGGAGCATTAACCCTTCAGGTTCTCTGCAGCCGCCGGAGCTGGAGACGCTCGTCATCTCGCGGTCCTCTGAAGGAATTCACTGAATACTGACTTGATGCATGAAGGTAAAAATAATGACGTATAGTCTTTAGTAAAAGAGATAAAAATGATGCTGTAACATAGTGTCACTGTGAAAAGTAAGGTTTTATATATTAGGACAATAAAAAACATTTATGACCCTTGTTAAGCATCAAATTAAGATTAGTGCAACTTGACTTGAACAACACAAACAACATATTACACTATTATTATCTATTTACTAACATCTGTATCACATTGAGGCAAAGAAAGTCTCTGACATGAGCATGGGTATGGTGTCTCAATTGAGACGCCATACATGGCAACCTTCTTGAGTTGGACAGGTCACCAGATTCTGGAACAACGTCCTTTGAGAGCGCACGCACACAAACCAGCACAAACACATAAAACCAGCTGCCAACCATCAGCTCTTCCATGCACAGAAAGTATTCTGAGTTCAAGTATGAGGCATGTGTGGGACAGCTGAGGCTGGGGGGACATGCAACATGACCATCATGAACACAGCAGCCCAACAACTGAACAACGGTAAAGACTGAGACGCTCTTCCAGAGTTTCATCATTACAAGACTCCACGAGCCTTTAAATCATGAGATTTAATCAGCACCAATGTTACATCAGTGTTGAACTTAATAATGAGACTGTAAAAATAGAATTATTAAAAAAATGTTTTTCATGTTACAATGCCAAAAAAGTTATAATTAACGTAGTTTGGAGTTACATGAATCACAGATGAAGGTTACCAATCAATCATCAAAGTTCATGCTCAATAATCCAGGTAATAATCCAACAATGATCAATCAGCTCATCTGGACAGATTTTTTTTTTTTTTTAACAGAGACGTTTCGTCCTTCATCCAAAGGACTTCATCAATCTGAGGAGCCACCAAACAAGCTGAGTCCCACTAACAGCACACTCCCATTGTGGGGAAAAACAGTTTGATGGTGATCAAGATAATTAACAATCAATGTTTGGTAACATTTTGCAAATTATATTAAAAATCTCCTTTGGGCTGCTTCCTTCTTTGGGGCTCACTGCAGAGAGTGAAGTTGCACAAGGATTGAGTGATTTTTTTTTTTTCTAATGCCCTTCCTGACACAACCACAGAGCAGGAATCGAACCGGTGACCCTCCATTCACGAGTTTACTTCTTGAACGTCTTCACCACCACTTCCCCCGTCAACGTCGTTATATATCACGTAAGAACAACAAAAGTTGACCAAAGCGCTTTACAATTCAGTCAAATGAAAATGCAAAACACAAAAAGATCTTGCGTCATTAAGGAAACATGTAAAATACAAATACAAAATATTTATGAAAATGTCTAAATAAGTTGTTTATAACAGGGTTTGATTTGACAATGTTCATCCATCCGTTATAAAAACTCGTCTTTCATGAAGTAGAAGTTACAACCACATCTTACTTTGTACATTTTTCCTTCTTTAAAAACCATTTTTTTACTCATTTCTGAAAATAAGGTCATTTAATCACACAATTGTTGTTTCATATTGTCTGATTCTTTCCATAGAAGGAAATTAGAATAAAAGAAATGATCAATCAAAGCTGTAACATGTAGATCAAGTGCATCTTATAAAAGGTCCATGCATCAGGGGGATACAACCCAAACAATGGCCAAATTAATTCAGCATAAAAAACAAAAGCTACATAATAACACGTAATAACTTTTTAATAAATCTGTTTCAGTTCCACCTTTGTGTTACCTTGAAAGCATATTTGCGGTTTATGTGGTCTTCAGGCTCAACTGGTGCGATGACATAACTCGGCAAAGGGATGCTACCGAGCACCGTTTCTTCCCGGCTGTCTGTGAAACACACACACACACACACACACACACACAAAAACCAAAAACCACAGTTACAGGTGTTCAATGTGTGACTCTGAGTCCTGACGTCTACGAGCGAGCGCAGGTTTACTAACAGCAGGAAAATGATTGAGGCACAAGTCACAGGTGACTCTTCAAAGCCATGTGGCAGCATGTGGCACGATGGGCCATGTGGTTTATCTAATGTTCAAGATGATTGACAGAGGAGGAGGTAGCTTCCATAGCAACACTAACAAGGATTCAGTCCTTCACTATAAAGCTCTAGTTAATAACAGGAAGTGAGCCTGGGAGAATAAAAGATGTCACACAGTCGTTACTCGAAACGAGGAGAGGTCAGTGAAGGTCAGCGTGGTTTACTCTGCATGTTCAACTCTGACCAAGTGCACGTTTCGTGGACTCACCTTTGTAGTAAAACAAGCAGTAGTCTGACAAAACAAACCACTTCCGTTTCCACAGTCGCATTCCAGAGCTGTCCTGGAGGTGAAGGGGGAAAGTGGCACAAAGTGTATTTAGAACTCGTCCTCGCAGGAGCACGTTCATTCTGTTTCCATTTAAAAAGTGCAGCTTGGGAATCGCATGCTCATTAGCTCGAGTGGGTGTGTGTGTGTGTGTGTGGGGGGGGGGGGGGGGTACAATGTTAGAACAATAACTGGATGTCATTGCTGTTTTCTTGCCACATTGGGCACAAAACAGATTCTTTGTTTTCTTCAACACTGGCTGTTAAAAGTAAATCAGTTCTTGATTTTGTGGGACATTGAGGTCTTCTGAGACTGATACTCCACAGCATGATGCATCAAATGTGTGTTAACAGTTTAACCTCTTCTTCTGCGTGACACAATAGGTGCACGAGCTCACCTGTTTGTAGAGCCAACCTCTTACTACCACTGGGACGTTGAGGTTTCTTTTAATAGCATGATCCCTCTTGCCAAAGCTGTGCACTTTCCCCGTTCCTCTGGAGCTCTGCAGGAAATCAAAGAAAACTGCGTGCAGTCAGTTGCACGGTGGCGACGGTCTGCAGGACACGTTGCTTTTTTCAGATTACAGACGCTGCTTTCCACAGTACAAAAACTTTGATACTTGGACCAAAAAGTTAAGTAGTCTGACATTTTTCTATGTAGGAAGTTCCTGAAATTTAACCATGAGAAAAGAGGAAATATCAGCTCATTATTTAAGTTACAAAGGCAAACTCTTATATTTCTGAAATAGTTCCAGTTTACTTATAAAGTTTATTTCAATTTTTTTTTTTTTTTTTTTTTTTTTTTTTTTGGTACTTTAGTTTTTTTTTTTTTGCGGGGGATCTGTACTCTGAAGCCCCGTGATAAGTGAAAAACCGCGAAGTAGGAATAGTAGTACAAGTAGTAAGTAGTACTGTAGTTTATATTGGTATTCATACAAACACATATATATAAAGGTGTTTTAAACCCTTCCCATGCTCTTGCAATATTCTAAATAATGTTTCTAAACTCTAAAGCTCTAAAGGAGACAGCATGTCATGATGTCAGCTCTCTGCCTCCTCTGCTCTCAGCCACCTGCAAGCGCTCTTGGCCACGCCCACTTCTCAGCTCTGCATGCTGAACAGCTGATCATGGGCTGCACAAAGTTGCAGGAGGTGCTAAACAATTTTAAATAATTAATTGTAAATAAAAGTTTTGTGCCGATTGTGCAGCTCATCCATCAGTCAGCTAATTGTGTGTCATGTCCAATCTTATTCTGAAAAACCGCAATAGAGCGAGTCCGTGATAAACGAACTGCGAAGTAGCGAGGGACTACGGTAAAAGGAAAATAAAGTTAAACAATATGATGAAAATTGATACTGTGACTAATTTATTACTAAAGACAAAAAAAAACAAAAACGTTATAAATAAGACAAAGGTTAGTCACACAAAAACAACCAAATATAACAATAATAATAATATAATGCAATGAGGTCATACTGTAGAGGTGCAGAGGTCAGAGAAGTCGAGGAATCACTGATTCAAATCATCAAGGTCAAGGTGTCTACTGTCATTCACATCACATGTGGTACATGAGGTGGAATGAAACCATGTACTGCTGTCCTTAATCTGACCATTAAAGCAAAATTCAGGACAGAAAGGTGAAAGGAAAGAGGTTCAACCTGTGCTGTACCTCTGAGGATCTCATTCCTGATCTTCTCCATCCTTGTCTCTCCTAAGAAGAACCTCAACATCTTCATTTCTGACGTGTCCAAACCACCGTCCCTCGTCTGGACGTGTCCAAACCACCGTCCCTCGTCTGGACGTGTCCAAACCACCGT
>JARVGV010000645.1:1553648-1563933 GCA_031762435.1 Hypsolebias longignatus | reverse complement strand
ATAGATTTTTTTTTTTTTTTTTTTTTTTTTTTCCAGGTGAAAAATTCTTCCTTCAATTACAACCATCACATCCATGACAGTTCTCAGAGAAAATTCCTTTTCTGTCCAAGTGGTGTCGGACTGAGAGCTAAAAGGCTGGCCGTCAGCCCACAGGGGCAGCTTGAACTATGGTAAACAGAGGAGAGTTATGTGTTCAGCAGAAGACAAACAAAACATTTAATATAGCTGTTGGGAACAGCCATGAATCCTTATGTCTTTATGTGGAAGAGGAGCCTGAAAGCACTGCCCATTGTCCCATAAATCCAAGAAAGCAGGAATTTATGTAGATTATGAAAATCAATCAAATGAAATAGCTGAAAAAAGAAATTGCCCTTTTTTTTTTTTTTTTTTGCTATCCATGGAAGTTTGTCATTTTCACCATTAACTCAGAGGCACAGAGCTCCTAACAATCAATGGTTTTTATTTCTGATATTTGCCGCCACGCTCAGATTCTCTGCAGTGTTGCAGAGTGTTTTCTTTATCAAATCCAACCAACACTTTCATTTATAAAAAAAAATTACTTTACTCAGTCAGTGGAAAAAAAATCTACTTTGGGTAAAATCTAAAGAAATGGTCTGATTTCTTTCCTCTACTGTTTGCCCCCCCGTCGTGTTTCTATACAAAAATAAATCAAATATTGGTGTTTTTATCCAATGGCTTTCATGTATTAGATGCTGTTTGCTCACAAAAGGATCTTGGTGGAAATTGCCTTTTCAGTCCAGTGGCAACAGTAAATTGAACAAAACATAAAACCGTGTCCTAATTATATTTTACAGAACCAAAGTGCAAACAGTGTGACATCACATTTGAAAGAAAATATGGTTTTACACTGAAAGACAGATTTCTGATGCACTGAGGGTATTAATGGGCTAAGAGACAACGTTTCCATCCTGTGTTGTTAAAACAACAGCCTAAAGGATGTTGGTGGCATGTGGCACATTACAGAACCTAAATAAACCAAAAAGTACTGGTTTACTGGAATATGTAAAACATTTCAGACTGAAGTCTTGTATGTTTTACTATATATTATATATTTCTGTATCCTTCCCCAGATTTGTGCTTCAACACAACCCTGTCTCGGATATCTACAGACAATTTCTTTGACTTCATGCTTGGTGTTTCCGCTCTGACATGCACTAACTGTGTGGCCTTATACAGACAGGTGTGTGCCTTTCCAGATCAAGTCCAATCAGCTGAAGTTACCACAGGTGGACTCCATTTAAGTTGTAGAAACATCTCAAGGATGATCAGTGGAAACAGTATCTGAGCTCAATTTGAGCTTCATGGCAAAGGCTGTGAATACTTACATACGTGTGATTTCTTAGTTTTCTGTTTTTAATAAATTTGCTAAAATCTCAAACTAAATCTTCCTTCCTCTTGTCTTAATGGGTATAGTGTGTAGAATTTTGATGAAAGCAATTAATTTAATTGTGATAAGACCAATATGCCAAAATGTGGAAAAAGTGAAGTGCTGTGAATACGTTCTAGATGCTCTATATGGATGATGTTAGAAAGGACATGGAGGTAGTTAGAGTGAGGACAGAGTGAGATGAAGGAGGATGACTCACTGTGGCGACCCTTGTAGAGGGAGCAGATGAATCAAGAAGAAGAAGACTTACGTTGGAACAAGGATCATTACCTGATTGGCAGTGTTTTGTTGAAATGTGCAATCAAACAGAAAATCGGGATGTTCAAAGTTCTTACATGATGAAAAATGCAGCGAGTGCTGCAGGGATGGGAAAAACAACAACAACATTCTGTTTGTGAATAAGGTTTTAAATCTTGTGAATGAATAGTTATGCTGTCAGGGTAAAAAGGGAATCTAATAACCGGAGCATTGGTTTTGGAGCATAGTCTCTTTGAGGACTTGGCTACTAAGCAACTAAAGGTACCACAAATAACTGTTTCCTTCTTGCTATAAATTAATTGAAACAATAAGTTAAACAAACACCTCAGGTTTTGCGTGCCCTAATGCTTTTATGCAACAAAGTCAGGTAGGATCAGTTTATCATTAAGTAATTCTTCAAGCCTCTCATATTTCTTGATGGGCACATGTCCCACAATCCATAGTACTCTTGATGAATTAAAATGGCAAGCTGCCCATGAAGAACATTAAATGAAATAAGCCCTTCAGCAGCATTTTCAAAGGCCGTGCAGCCAACATAAAACAAACTTTTTATAAGTTTGCTGATGATCATCCTGTGTCCTAACAGAGAGTGTTTACGTCAGCAAGACAATCCCACAATGATAGCAGTCATGTATCAATGGTCGCACCACAGGTCTTTGTTGCATCGTATCAGGATGAACCTATGCACTGGAGGTTTCTTATTTGGGACGTCTCCATCATCAGCACCATTTAGCCTCATGTGGATGAGGAAACATAACTCAGATCAGAAGCACCCGCTTCGAATGTTATCAACCATTCAATGGCCATTATTACTTATTATCAGCCCCACAAGTATCAGTCAAAATGCCCCTCCTCTACCTCTTAGTATGTTCAAACTTGCGTTGTTAGCTTAGCGCTACATAGCTTTGCATTGTTAGGTTTAGAGTAAAGGGTCTCGTGTTAGGTTTTGGGTCTTGGTTAGGTTTAGGCACAAGGGCAAGGTGGTTAAGTTTAGGTTTGGCCGTCTTGGTCAGGTGTAAGGTTACGTTTAGGAAACGGGTGACGTAAGCCGTAAAAAAAAAAACAACACTTCCTGGTTTGCACACGTCACACTCTGCCTCTTAACAGCGAAAATCACGATAATAACGTAACTTTGCACCTGTTAGGAGGTACAGGAGGGACAGTTTCACCGATACGAATGGTGATGATCACGACTAATAACGTCCATTTAATGGACTGACAACATCCGAAGCCGCTGCCAGGTGATGTGAATTTATTACAGTGTGCAACAGGACGTTGCATCATAAGAAATAGATATCGTATTCCTTCAGAAAGAGACCCTGCAGCGTCCCAAGCCTGGGAGATGAAGATAAAAACAGTAGTGTGAGCCCAGTATCCACAGAACAGGAGTCATTAAGATAAGAATTTAACAGCAGGATGTGTTTACTGACCTTTCATGGCTTCATAGAAGAAAACTGCAGCAACCAGCTTCACCTGCATTTCCATAACATTTTGTCAATTTTAACAATGAGTTACTACCAAATGATTTCTAATGGAAATGAGGGAATGGTGGCACAGCGGTTAGAGAAGGTGGGCCTGTGATCGGAAGATCACCAGGTCAACTCCCGGTACCAACAGCATCATAATGTGGGTGGGAAAGGTGAAGTACCCACACCTGCCTCCACTGTCATTTGCCCCACTCTGGGCTCTTGAGCAAGGCCCTTAACCCCCATCATCTGCTCCCCGGGCACCCTAGACAGCAGCTCCCTGCTCCACACAGAGGGCTGTGGTAGCTCGGTGTCTGTGGTTGTGTCAGGAAGGAGAGCTCATGTAAAAATAATTGCCAAGTATTTGTGTGACTTAGATCACTGTGACAACCCTGAAGAAGGAGCAGCCAAAAGAAGAAGAAGAAAGGGTTTTAATGAAAATGTGGAACATCAGCATTCACGTCTATCTACATCACTTCAGTGTTGAAAAGTGAAGCAGACTCAGACTACGCTGACAGAATGACACAGTTTTGCAACCTCACTGAAGGACAGTGGACTCAAATAGAACAAACAAGCTTTTAGTCATTCAGCCAGCACCTCAACCAGCACCGGTGCACCCCGCCTTAAGCAAGCCAGTGCACGAGCAGGTGTGTTCACCAGTGTCCAATCTAAAAGGATCACCAGTGTCTAAAATCCTTTTAGACACTGATGATCCTTTTAGATCCTTTTAGACATCCTCTTTTAATATTTTATCTTCCCTCTAATCTGACTTCAGAAAACAACACAGCACAATGGCTGCTTCGCTAAAGGTTTTCAATGATGCTGCTGAAGCTTTGGGCGGTAAGGATCACTGTGCTGCACTTTACTTAGACCTGTCCAAAGCTTTTGACACTGTGGATCATCTTCTGCCTCAAGACCTCAGATATTAGCTTCTCAGTTCACACTGTTGGTTGGTTTTCAGTCCATCTCTCCGGTCTGAGGCAATGTGTTCAACATAACTGTACTTCATCTAGCTATTTAACAGTCAATAATGGTGTGCCACAAGGCACTGTTTTAGGTCCCACTCTTTTTACAATTTATATAAATAGTGTCTAAACATTCCTGACGTATAGTTGCATCTCTATGCCAACGGCACTGTTGTCTAGTGCTGAGCTAACACAGTTGCCAAGGTTTTCCAGCTTCTACAGTCTGCATTTGACATCATCAAGTCAGACTTATTCCACCTCAAGATGGTGCTAAATGCTGACAAAACCAAAGGGGTGTTGTTTTCCAACAGAAAGTCGGTGCCAGCAACTCTTCCTCCTATCTCATCCATGCATGGTGACCTTGTAGATTCTTACAAATACTTGGGAATTTTGGTTAATGCACATCTCTCTTTTAGTAAGTAAGTAAAGTGTATTTATAGAGCGCTTATCACAGACATAAAATCACAAAGTGCTGCACAATAAAAATCAACGCTAAAATATACAAAGAATAAAACAAGCACAAGAAGCACAATAAAATCATGACACCTGGGAGAATGAAAGTGTTTTCAGTTGCTTTTTAAAAACCTCCACAGAGTCAGCAAAATGAAGCTGCAGGTGAGCCAGTCACTGATACGGGACAAACATTGGACAAGGAAGGCCAACGTGTACAGCTGGTGGGCTCTAAATGGAAAATACAACTGAATGTCATCAGCATAAATGTGATAGGAAATGTCCGAAAAGGGCTGAATAATACCGGTCAGTGGGATAATATAAAAGGAAAACAAAAGTGGACCCAGAACTAAACCTTGTGGCACCCCACAAGTTAAGGGGGCATAGTCAGAGGAGAATCTGTTCGTCTTGATGCTGAATGTCCTGTGAGATAGGTATGAAGTGAGCCAATCCAAAGCTGAGCCAGAAATACCAGCCAGAACCTTCAGCCTGTTTAATAAAGTTGCATGGTCGACGGTATCAAAAGAACACCTTGCAACAGGAACTGAATCTGTCCACCTTAATTTCTTTAGGGGTTTCTAAACATTTAAGAATGTCAATAGATAATGTCAAAGTAAATATGTTCTTGTTTTTAGTATTTTACTGTTTTATGGCACCCTGATTTATTGTTTTATAACATTACGTTTATTTTAATAGCATTTTTCCTGTAATTTATTGTTATTATTGTTTATTGTCATTGTTGTCTGTACTTTACATGTTCTGTCTGGATACAGGTCCCTCTTGTAAATGAGTCCTCATGGCTCAATGAGACTAGCCTGTCTAAATAAAGGTGGAATTAAAAAAATCCTCTGACAGACAAAGGAGTTGGCAGAAACTGAAAGAAATATCCTCTTGTTAACATTCAACACACTTCGTTTTGACTCGGCACCTTCACTGCAGCCACAGTTGCCCTTTGAGCTTTGTTGTTGCATACAATACACTAAGTGGGAAACAGCAAGTATGAATGTAATTAGAACCTGATTTAAACCAGTAATGGTGAACTGGGACAGAAATATTGACTTGTACCTGTTGTTAAAAAAAAAGCACTATTCTTTATGAAAAACTTGGCAGTGACTTTTGAATATTCAAAGAGTAAGAATATAAAAGCATATACAACTCTTGACTAGGTTTGAGGAGTTCATCAGTTACGTAACATTTGATTCCAGTGAAAATGGACAAACTATACTATAATGGACATACAGGTAGAATACTGCATACTACTCTACATACTGGAGTGTATTTTTAATTAATTTAAAGTCATATTTATGACTTTAAAATGCAAACATGTCTGAGGATTTATTTATGAATTTAGTATTGATCAGTGTTTACAATAAGTGTACACTGCAGAGCCTGTAGCATTGTACTGTATAATCTATATGAACATCCCATAAACAACAGACTGTAAAGTTCCTCATAGAAATGTAATGTCTCTTTGGACCTTAGTGTTCAGTCGGCTGATTTCCAGGGTTTCAAGTTTTCTCCTCCTTTGCTTGTTTCAGGCCTGCTGTCTCAACGTGCTACACACCTGGAATCACTTCCTCATCATCAGTGGACTGCATAAAAGCTTCAGGGATCCAGCACCACACCTCTTTTTTCCTTGGGCATTTCCACTTGGCTCAGAGCAGAGCAGTGTGGTTGACTCTGAATTGAACTCTGTGTTCAAAGCATTTGAGCAACTTTGAGTTGATCTTTGTTAACTTAACTTCTATGAACAGTTCTATGAACATCAGTCAGAGAGATTTATTTGTCATTTGCATCTCATGTGGTACATGTGGTGGAACAAGATTGTGTACACAGACTAAATCTTTGTTCAGATGGGAAGTTTGGTAGGGGTTCTCTGGCATTTTATTTTAACCACCTTTACTCCTGTTTTGTGGCCACTGGCCAGCCGGGGAGCTCATGAACTGTAGTTTTTGTTTAAAGAAGTGGTTTTGTTTTCTGGCCAGACGGGGCGTTCTCTTTTGTTTTGGTCTTGGAGACCCTGAACTCCATGGCTTCCCCTCCTGTCTGTAACGCCCCAAATTCTTAAAAGGTTAAATTACTGTAATGCCAAATTGGGTTGTTTTTCAGTTGTTAGCCATGTTTAGTTTACTGGAACTGGTAACTGGAGCTTACTTATATAGCACTTTCCAGCCCCCATGAGAGGCCCCAAAGCGCTTCACACTACCAGCCATCCACCCATTCATGCACACATTCATGCAGACATTCATACACCGGTAGCGGTAGGCTGCCATGCAAGGCGCCAGCCAGTTCTACCGGGAGCAACTCGGGGTTAAGTGTCTTGCCCAGGGACACAACGAGGTATGCAGTGACCGGGGATCGAAACCTGGGACCTTCCAGTCCTGAGCCGGCTGCCCTGCCTCTACACCATCCCTGCCGTGACTTGGCGCTATAAACTGAACTGAATTACTGCAGGCAAGACCATTGATTCATCTCCAGCTCTATCTTACTATCACTCATAAACAATACTCCTAGAATTTTGAATTCTTCTGCTTGGGGCAGAGATTCACAACCCAAACCAAAGAAGACATTCCACTGTTTTCCACTTGAGAACTATGGCCTCAGATTAGAAGAGCTGACTCTCACTCCAGCTGTTTCACAATTGGCTGTGAACTCCTTAAGTGCACACTGAAGGTCATGGCCTGGAGATACCAACAGAACCACATCATCTGCAAAAGGCAGAGATGAGACCTTGAGAAACCTCAAACCTGACACCCGCCTTCTTCTTCCCAACTGCACCTTGAGATCCTGTCCACGAACACCACAAACAGGATCAGAGACAAGGGGTGGCCCTGAGGTATTCCAGCTTGCTCTAGGAACAGTACCATCCATTTTGAATGTATTTAAGAAGTAAAGATGGCATGCACAGGCTCTTTAAAATGCTATGTGAACCCATGTCAAGCCGTGACACTAGTGAGTGAGTTGAGTGGTAATGGGGGAGTTTGAAGAAAAAAAAACGAGTGGTGTCATTGAAGAAGAATAGAAATTGGATGACAGAGGGACAGTGAGGAAATAAGGCAGACTAATGAAATGAACCTCACAGATAAATGGTGACATGGTGAAGGAGAAAGAAGGGATTCTTCAAAGCACTTTGATGTTGTAGCCTTTCAGACAGACAACTCTCCTTCACCCAGCCTCTCCGCTCATAGCGAACAGCACATATGCACACGCATATACACAAGCACTCAAACAAACGCACTGCACAGACGGCAGAAGGGCAGACAGTAGCAAAGTTGCCCACTCTTGCATCACACTCTGTGAACTGAGGTTGCCACTGACACCACAAGACCCTCATGCTAATCTGCCACAAACACAAACAGTCTGACAGGTTAATTTACTTCTAGACAAACACTGCAAGAAAAAGACACATCAGCACATCATCAAATACTACAAGCACACACAGACTTGTATACACAGTTGCAGGCACGCAAAACATTTTGTCAATTTAAATGATTTCTTTCTTCTATAAGTAAAGTATAAACCATATTTGGCCTGTGCGTGTATGTGTGTGTGCGTTTTACACTTTCTCCTCAATTACCACTTTTAAAGAAGTGAAAGTTAAAGTAATTATCTTTCTGTTGTAATGCACTGTCTTATTAAAAATGCAATCACATTTATGGAAACCAACAGGATAGTCTCTAAAGAGACACCCTTTGTCCTTTACTTTATATTGCTAATTATTTGTTTTGAGTCACATTGAGCAGTTTGACACTCAATTAACAGATGAGGCTCCATTCTCCATAGGCTTGTGTTTGTTTATTTTTGAGCTATTATTTCTTTTACATGTATAGGTATGCTAATTAGTAGAACTGTAGACCCGCTTGTGTGTTTTAGCTATCAAGCTTGCATTATGCACGTCTGCAATATAGTGTTGATTTGCAGTGGAGGATACAGGTGTTCCTAGTCAACAGGGCTCCATGTGTGCAGCAGCCTCTGAGTATGTGTTGTTGATTTCTATTGTGAACCAGACAGTTTGATAGGAAATCAAAGCCTTGAATCAATGTTGCAAGTTCATTAACGGTTGCCCTTTTCTGGCCAGTAGTTTTTACTATTGTTCTCTGCAGCCCTGGATAAGCACTTACATCTTAGGTTAATTAAACATGTCTTCTAGTTACATGAACCCTCATGTCTTTGCAACTGTATACATACAGATGAGATTGATGAGAGCACATTGGCAGGTGGCTCCTTTTGTAATTGTGACTAAGCCTCTTTGCATTTTGTATTTTTTTGTTTTATCTTGTGTGGGTGGAGTTTTTTTTTTTTTTCCTTTTGACCTTCCCTTAGTGTCTTCCCATTATGCCTTTACTTGTGTTTAGATGGGCCATCGATTCAGCAGTAGGGTACAAATTAAGATTTAAATGTTATGTCATCCTCACTATTGAGTTTTACATTTGGGGCATTTGCAATATGCAAGACTTATTGATCTGTTGAAGTGTGGTTCTTTGTTATAATCACCTTAGGCTAATGCTACCTTTTTTGTATTTATCTCTTTTTGGTTGCCGCTAGCGTTCATGCTTTGATTCGTTTGAACTAAGGCATCAACAGAGTTTAATAACTATTGTTACTTTTTTTCTCATTGTTGTTTTTGTCCTAATTGTCAAGTTTTTGTGTTATAGATATGACAGACTTTTTTTTTTGTCTTACAGGAAAATGGTTCCTCTGAAGAACACGTGCTCTACGTGTGGGACCACTTTGTGTCCAAAGCTGCCGCCAAGAATGTCTTTATCATAGCCCACAGTTATGGAGGTCTGTCTTTTGTAGAGTTGGTGAGTTAGTTTTCCGCAAACACATCTTACCTCCCACTGGCAAAAACACTTGTTTAGACTCAGTACACTAATACTAATTCATCTGCAAACTGAAACAAAAACACTACATATGTACACATACTGTATAATCTTTTGTGACTACCCTTTGAGCTTTTCCCATTGATGTCTATGAGACTAAAATCTGGAAAGCTAAAGGCTAAGTCATCAGTTTGAATTTTTTAGTTAGGTTTTCCTGAAAAAAAAAAAAAAAAAAGGAGCTGTTTCCGTTTGGTAATACTGGTTCATCTAGATGTGTACATGGTCTTCATCTATAGCTCCAAATACACCTACTCACCACCTCAGTGCTGTGACTACCGGTACTCCCTTTCTTCAAAGAGGTTTTATGAATGGATCAGACCACTCCCCCTATTCCATCCTAGCCATTGTATTCATGACACTGATTCTCAAACAGGCTATCTCAGTTCTAGCTTGAAAGTATTTTGTATAAGAAAATAATATGTAGGTAGATGGATTATTGCACAGGACATCGGACTGCTTTTATTTTATTTGTCTGTCAACTGCCCATTACATGCTAGTGCCATGTGTTTCCCAGAATAGTAAACTTTATAAATCTTGCTGTCCATTTTATGTGATAGAAAAATAATTGTTCGGACTAGGACGTCATTTCAGTTCTTATACTCACTCTGTCTGTGAATTAGTGGTCTTTTGTATCATTCATTTAAATAATTTGAGGGATTGTTCTGTTAATAAATTAAAGTTCTTATGAGTAGTAAACTGTTCAAGCTAATAAAATGTTGTATTGTGAAATGATTACGAACTAATTTACCGTATTATCCGGTGTATAAGTCGCAGTTTGTTTCCTAATTTGCATGCCCTGCGACTTATAGGGCGAAGCGACATATTTATGGATTTTTTCCCATATTTTTAGACCCA
>JARVGV010000645.1:1523507-1534480 GCA_031762435.1 Hypsolebias longignatus | reverse complement strand
TGATCTGTGATTTGTTCTATTCTGAATAAAATATTAGATGTTGGCACCTCCACATCATTGCATTCACTTTTTATTCATAATTTGTTTAGTGTCCCAACTTTTTTGGAATCCGGTTTGTATTTTTGAGTTCATAAACTAAGGTTTTGCTTCCGTGTTGCAGGGCAGCCAAAATCAGCTCAAGGAGGTGTGGGAGGAAGCTGATGGCTTGGACCCTGAAGATTTTGATCCAAAGACATTTTTCAACCTGCATGGTAAAATATTTATCACTCATCACCCAATAAAGTTATCCTTTGATTTAGTCCTAACCCTTTGGAATCGTTTCATAAAATAAAACAATAAATTCATTGATGTTTTAAATGCAGATACTAACGGAGATGGCTTTTTTGATGAGCAGGAGCTTGAGGCATTGTTCACCAAAGAGGTAAATCCACAGCTGAGATTTTTCAGTTTCAGTCAGTGGCACAACACTGACTCCTCCCCTTCTGTGATTTCAGCTGGAAAAAATGTATGACCCCACCAATGAAGAGGATGATATGGTGGAGATGGAGGAGGAAAGGCTGCGCATGAGAGAGCATGTTATGAATGAGGTACAGTAATTGGGGCCAAGATGGTGTAGAGGCAGGGCAGCCGACTCGGGACCTAAAAGTCCCAGGTTCAATCCCCAGCCATTACACACCTCGTGGTGTTTCTGAGCAGCACACCTTATCCTCAAAATGCTTCCAGGGCACCTTCAATAATCGCCCACTGGACCAGCTGGTGGATGGGTTAAATTCAGAGGTCCAATTTCACAATTGTATGAGAACATGCAATGATGACAATACATAACATTATTATATTATTATTAAGCCAGACTCCGTGCTACTAATTGTCAAGTGAAATGTATTTGTATAGCACATTTAAAACAGAACTGTTACCAAAGTGCATTAACAAAAGAAAGACATACTGTATTTTACACTCTAAGTCATGTTTTTTTGCATAATTTGCATGCCCCGTGACTTATATGCTGAAGCGGTATATTTATGGATTTTTTCCCCCATATTTATAAACCACTTTTTGGCTGCGATATGACTGTTTTCATTCATTCTGAGTGAAAATATTGAACACTACCATTTTCAGCCACTAGATGGCACTTGAGTAGTATGGCATGCCGTTTGTCATGTACCGGTAATAGATAAAAGTGGCTATCAGTGGCACAATCGGCTTGCCATAGCCCACCACAATCGTCTGCCTGGAGCAACCGTCAAATCAGCTCCATTTTGATGCACCGCCCTGGCAAAATGAAGCTGATTTGACCATTAAAGTGCATTTACTGTATTAAGTAAGTGTTAATCTTGTTAAATTCTTGTAAAGTCCTCCCGTGCACGCTCATGCGACTGCCGTTTGGCAACCAATCGATTTTTTATTTTTTTTGGCTCAACACCAGCCCACATTTCTGGGTTGTCAGCGGAGACGTGTAACAAACATGATGCATCAGCGGTGACGCATGATAGATGCAACGTAAACGGCGAAGCAAAGTGTTTATGGATTTTTCCACTTAGACATATTTGGACTGATGCGACTTATAGGGCGGTGCAATGTTTACGGCGGAAAATACAGTACACGGGGAGACGAGGCTGCAGCCACTTGAGCGGCGCCACCTTTTTAGATAAGGAAAGTGACAACATGAGGAAAGTGGAGATCAAAAACAACCTCAGCACAAAAAGCAACACAGACAGACACAAGACATAAAATGCATATGAGGCCAGTGGAGGCACTGAGTTTGAGGGAAGGTCGTAGCACAGCACAGTCCAGAGCCCTCCTCTGCCATAGTCCTGATGAGAGGTGTTGGTTTATCAGCCAGCTTGGTTGAGCTCTGTCACAGGTCCACGACCTTGGGGAAGGGAGGCGATGGGGAGGGCGATGGAGCGTCTTTGTTTCCATAAAATCCAAGGAGGAATTTGAGATTGTCTGCCTTCCAAAGCCAGGCCCAGTTTCAGATATCAACGTTGTTTTGGGTCAGGCCAAACTCGTAAATTTTTGTGTCTGCCTTACAGTCTCACTAGTACATTCTCTCATGGTGAATGTGATTACTTACGCCAAAGTCAAGCTTACAACTTCTCCAAGATTTATTCCTTCCAACCGTTCATGGACACTGCCAGAAAGTTCCACAGTCCTGATTTGGATCAGCCTTCTCAGATTTGATGCAGCACCACATATAGTTTTCACGTAGAGCGCTGCCAAGCTCGGCACATTCTCCACAGCTCCTGATGTTTCCAGATTTGTCAACAATCCAGACTTACACCAGCTCCAAACAGCAGAATCCAGTTATCATAGATCCAAGTATGTTTCTGTTGAGGTGATAGGGTTCTCCTTCACCTGACTACCTGTTGAGAAAACTTGATTAATTTCATTGAGAGCCCAGCTGATCGAATCCATCATTAACAATTTGGAAGGTACGCAGAAAAGAGGCTCTGTAAGAGGTTGACGAGACAAAAGCTGAGAAGGCTGATCCTTATCAGGACTGTGGAACTTTCTGGCAGTGTCCACGAACGGTTGGAAGGAATAAATCTTGGAGAAGTTGTAAGCTCGACTTTGGCGTAAGTAATCACATTCACCATGAGAGAATGTACTAGCGAGATTGTAAGGCAGACACGGACATTTACGAGTTGAATTGAGCATTTTGTGATTAATATATAATTTTGGTAGAAGAGTGGACTGCAAAGGATGGAAAACTGAATTTATTGAAAGATTGTTTGTTAAATGGAGCTCCTAAAACTGTTACGATTCTGAGTCAGCTCATTTATTACTGATGATGTAATTTTGCTGCATGTTGTGTATCGGTATCAACTATTTTAACTTTGCTCAAATGTTTGTGGTAACGTATTATTAATAACATGCTCACTGGTCTTTTCTTTGCCTCAGGTGGATTCTAACAAAGACAGGTTGGTGTCTTTAGATGAGTTCCTCGTTGCTACAAAGAAAAAAGAATTTCTGGAGCCAGACAGTTGGGAGGTGAGAAACTTAAAATGACAGTGGGCAATATTTAGGAGCAATTGAATCCTAAAATGATTACTTTAAAAGAAGCCCTACTGGGAAAAGTGACTTTCATTTTTTTGTCAGACCCTGGAGCAAAACCAGGCTTATACAGAGGAGGAGATGAGGGAGTTTGAGGAGCATCTCTCTCAACAAGAGCAGGACCTTAATCAAAGAGCTGTTGACCTGCAAAAACAGAGAGATGAGCTGGAGAGACAGCAGGATCAGCTCAATGCACAAAAAATGGAACTCCAGCAGGTAAGGACTACTACAGTATCACTGACCAAGGTTTGCAGCAGTAGAGTTTAGCATTTTAAAGGCTCCCACAGTCGCATGGTCCTCGGTCCGTGGAGGTCCTCATGTGCCAGATTACACTCAAAGTGGACGCCTGCAGGGCAGGTCCATGCAAAGCTCAATTTTTTGCGTATGCATACTCTGTGTCACAGAATAAAGTGACCGGTGACGGACTGTTTTGTATGTGACACCACTGTATTAAATTCTCCTTCTTCATCCCTGGTCTGGGGTACGTTATGTTTTTCCAAGAGGCAGGAGGTCTGTTCTTCCTCGTCCGTTAATGCCATGACTGAAATGGTGAGAAATGAAGAATTTGTCACGAGCGAATTAAAATCAGGACCAGTGTGGCTGCAGGAGGGTCTGGAGATTTCCTGGTGGGCCTGTCTGATGTGTGGGCTGAAGGACCAGCACTCTTTTTTTTAGAACTTTTTTTTTAACTACATACCGGTAGTTGGAGTGAGGACAGAGGATGCAGAGGACAGAGTGAGATGGAAGAGGATGGCTCGCTGTAGCAACCCCTGAAGAGGGAAAAGCTGAAAGAAGAAGCAACGTTGTGCATGTATTCCCTTTCCCTGGAGATGTTTATAAAATTAATTCAACCTTTATTTATTCAGGTTAATCCCATTGAGCCTCAGGGACTCATTTACAAGAGAGACCTGGTTTTAACAGAGTGATGACAACAGTGGACAATCAAAAATGAAAGCATACAATTTAAGAAGAACCATCCATCCATTATCTTTTACCCACTTCTTCCATTCTGGGTCACGAACCAGCAACCCTTTCACTGAGAGGCAGCAGCTCTACCAGTTGCGCCACCGTGCTGCCCTGAGAACACGTGAAAGAAAATATGTAAAAAAAAAAAATATGTAAAAAAAAAAAAAACAGCCGGGTTGTAAGGTGCTGTAGAAAACTACAAACAGGAAAATTTCAGCGTTGTTTATTTCAGGAGCTCAGCAGATGTTTGAAGCCACTTAGGTTCATTAAAGTTACCGTGGCTTCCTCAACTCCTCTGTGTGGTCTATAAGCAAACTGCAGATGATCCACGTCATTTTAACTCGATTACACTGTTGGTTGCAGCGTGCGCATGCGCCCTCATCACCTGACATCGATTACATTCAGTACAATCGATGTCAGGTGAATTTTAAGACAAAAACAAACATTCCATTTCATTTGTGCGATTTTGAGCTAAATATTTATCTTAACCTTTTTGAAGTATGAAATTGATGTTCTCTCTACAATAACATGCACTAACAAATTGTAAGAAAACTCCATTTTAACTCTTTACAGGCTGTAGAACATATGGAACGACTGAAGTCGCAGAATGTCGACTCCCTTCCAGATGTTCACCGTGAGTGTCAATTGTACCGTTTCTGATTTATTCCTTTCTACTTTAATGGCAGTGAATGTAACACTGGTCTTCATTTTACAGTTGAAGGAAATGCTTTCCCAGAGATGCATGCAGTTGACAACCAGCAGCATGCCGATCCAGGAGCTTATCTGCCAGGACATCAAGATGTAGACACACAACTGGAGCAGCAGCAGCCGGAGCATTACCAGCAGCAGCAGCAGCCGGCGCATCACCAGCAGCAGCAGCCGGCGCATTACCAGCAGCAGCAGCAGCCGGAGCATTACCAGCAGCAGCAGCAGCAGCAGCCGGAGCATTACCAGCAGCAGCAGCAGCAGCAGATTCATGTACAAAATCAAGACATACCTCAGCACAACCTCCCTCAGACACATCTGGATGCACAACCAGCCCATCAAGAAGTTGCACATGGCCAGAACCACCTGCCATAACTGTGCTAGCAAAACATCACTAGACTTTTGCTGCAGTTCAAGTGCTGCGTGCAGGAGATGTCCCACCTGACCAGAAGACCACTTTAACCAGCTTTTAGGTTTTTAAAAAGATTAGATGGAAAAAGTGACACGTGAAATGTTTAATATTAGTAAAACTTGGATTACTAAAGGGAATTTGAATTTTTAAATGACCCTCTGTAGATATAATCTTTTGACTTTTCCCTCTTCAGGGGTCTCCACAGTGAATCATCCTCCATCTCACTCTGTCCTCACTCCACCTCCATACATCTCCTTTTTGTCTTTTTCCTGCAGCTGCATTTCTAACATCCTTCTACCAATACCCACTGTCCCTCCTCTGGACATGTCCAAACCACTGTCCCTCCTCTGGACATGTCCAAACCATCTCAATCTGGCATCCCTAACTTTTATCTCCCAGTTGTTCAACATGTGCTGTACCTCTGATGATTTCATTCCTGATCTCCATCCTTGTCACTCCTGAGGAGATTCAACATCTTCCATTTCTGCCACTTCCAGATCCACTGTAGACTTGATTCTCCACAACGTGTATCCAAAATGCAAAACCTTATGAGAAAGTGTTGTAATCTAATTGTTTAAATTATGTCACCTGGACCAGTTCCTTTAAGTGAGAAACTCTATGAACTCAAATCATTTGCAGATGAACCTTCAGAGGTTCTAACTTGTTTACAGTAATTGACTCATTTTTTTCAAGAGGTTGTTGAATTTGTGCACGGGTGTTTTTTGAGGGTGTTGAGGCGTAAAAAGTAATTTCTAATTACCGGTAAAGCCTTATTTTTTTTATTTTTTTTTTTTGGGGTGGGGGGGGGGCGGAGACACCTTTAGATTCTCTGAAATTACAAATTGTGGAATGTGTTTTTCTTTGGTGTAAACCCAAGGGGCATTTTAAAGGTTTTCTTTAATTTTATGACCTACACAAAGGATGCACTAAACAAATATTAAATATTGTAAAGTATTTTCAGGTTGTACCATAAAGTTTCATTTGGAAAGGAAAAGCCAAGATACTAAGATAAAATGTAGGTACAATAAATGCAAAGTTGTAACAGGTTTATCTAGCAAATCACATTTTCAGGGAGGGGTGGGTGGTAACCTGTCAGTAAAGCTAAAAATGGGTGCAGTCTATCAAGCCTGTGGTTTTAATGCAGCTCCTCTGCAAAAAAAAAAAAAAAAAAAGTGCTAGAAATGAAGACATAAAAGCCTCCAAACAGCAATTTTAACTTTTGAGCCTGCATAAGTTTACATTAAACCTACTAAAATCAAGAAAAACTCGCCCAGAATATGTAACTGGACCTCTTGACAGTTTTGTTGCACAGCACAGAAGTTATGCTAATGTGGATTAAGAGCTGATTAAAGTGAAGTTAATGGTGAGGATCATCATCTGCATCAGTTTTGATTAAAACATCCAGATTTGACAACTTTGCTGTTTAGCAAATTCACTTTAGATGGCTTTAATTGGGGATGAGGTCATTTAAAAAAAATTTTTACCACAAATTGCAGTTTAGTTGTGGTGCCATCCAAAAGTGTGTTAATTCTGCTCTGTCTCTTGACTAGAGGTAAACAGAGACTTCCTACTGAAGAGCACTACATTAACTTTGACATTTTTCATGTTAGAAAAAACATCTGATGCCTAGAACACATTTTCTTTACCATCACGTTTTCTGTGCCAGATGTTCCTTTGGTTTAAACAATAATGCTTTAGAATTTGCACAAAACATTTACCAGTAGGTGAGATGGCTGCTAAGACGTTGGACAATACCAAACAATTCAAGATAATAAAAAATGTTTACCTTTTGATTACCTTCATGGGAATCAGTCTTTTTGTACAAGATGGAAGAATGTAGATATGAATATTCTATACATAATAAAAGACTAAACAGTTCTTTGTCACAAGGGTCTTTGTTACAACAAACATCCCTTATTTTAAGTAATTGAAGCACTAATATAAATTTTTAAAGACAAAAACGTGTAAATACACAATACTGTATGGTTACAAAACTACAGCATATTCACTTCATTTGTTGGACAATCACTATTTTCATGAAACTCAACCGAACATAATTTGCAAAAGCATTAAAAATATTGGTTATAAAAAAAGAGCATGGCTTCATTAATAACCCAGGCATATAGGATACAACTTTATTTAAACAGTCTCAACCAATAACAGTGTACAAATGGGCTATGCTGCAACAGTTGAGTGGGTTAAAAGAAACAAAAATTAATGGCTTCATGTAAATTATATTAAAGAAAAAAAATATTTGATGCCACAGGGCACAAGAAAAAATGGTATCAGATTAACAATGGCAGGGGATTTTTGCATTTTGTAAAAAATAAAATAAGTTAATGAAGTCTTTCAAGTTTACAGGAATATCTGTTTGTAGTTTTCCATTGCACAAACGTGCTGAGAATCCTACATGTGGTGAACATCAGCATGTTGTGTTAAAACATTTAGCGGAACAAGTAGACAGACTGGGCCGAGAGTAAAAAACAAAATATTGTTAAAAAGTGAGCTAGGGTAAACACATTCAATATCCTGAATGTTCTACGTGGCGCAACTTGATGGTCCATATAAACAATGAGATTAAGATCGCATTGCTTGAGCATTACTCCGCGACAAACCTCGAGATCCTTGAGCAGTTCCTCGTTTGTAGCCTTGCTGGTATCCCTCCTTGGAAAAACAAATATGTATTTACAAAGATTAGCAGCATATACAACAAAAAATTGTTAAGCCAGAGCACTGAATTCTTGAAAATACATCTTACCCTCTGGTATGTACTACTGGAATAATCCCGAGATGTGTTGAATTGCGTTTGGCCATATCCACTGGTGGGAGGAGCATTTGGAAAGGAGGGACGATAACCTTCATATCCCCCTGATGACAAAATGTTAAATGTAAGGTTTCAACTGGAGCTGGTATTAAATCCATAAGACTATCTGGTAACAGTATGACGCTTCTACCTCTGAATCCATTTGAAGAGGTCCGATATCCATTCATCACTCCACGAGCATTCCTGGGTCCACCTCTGGGAGCAGCCCTGTTTGTGTAAAACGACTGGTTGGACTGTCCAAACCCTGCAGCTGCAGAGGAATCCTCATGACCTCCAGATGTAGGCATGACTTGGTCTTGGGTCTGGAAACCACCAACTGTGGAGCCAAAGAGTGCAGGTTAAAGAAACACACAAAGCTGCTGATGAAAGATTGTTGTTAAGCACTTTGACAACGGTTTCTGTTTTAAATGTGCTCTATAAATAAAGATGACTCGACTATGAACTCTATACATCTTTTGTGACCTTCATTTTTTGTTGTTGAATTATTGTGTACTCTCACCTGATGGTAGTCTTTCCTGTGGAATTTCAGGCTGCTCTACAGTACTCTCTGACTGGCTGTTGAAGCCCTGACCGTAACCACCAGGAAATTGGCTAGATTGCTTCAGGGGGTCTGGTTGGCCATCCGTGGGGGGAGGTACAGGTGCATTCATATTGAATACCTAAAAAATAAATGCCAATACAGTACATTTATTTAGACTCTGCAGATTGAAAAAGGTTTACCTGCTGCCTAATTAATCCTGTTACCAAATTTTACTGCAAAACAAAAAAAATGTTTACTGGCTTTAAACGGTGGATACAGTATTTGTTTCCTTTCACTAAACCTTGCACAAGTACATAACTGAACGCTTCCAAGAGAATCTGTTACACAGATTACTGCTACATTGCTTGAATGAGCCTGGAGCATACCGCTTGCACTGATTGGAAAGGTGCTGCGTTCACATTGATGCCTCCAGAGTGGGTGGGCTTGGAGACAGGTGGGAAGGCAGTGGACAAGGAGCACGGGGCAGATGACTGTTCAGTCGACATAGAAATGGAGGCCTGGGTAGGAAGGAATGATGACATTTGAAAAGGTCAGAGGATCAGATGGGATCTTGGATCATTCATCTAAAAGCTTGAATCTACTTAACACAATGTTTAGAGAACGGCCTTAAAGAAAACTTTAGATTCTGTGTCATGTGAGCGCCACATGTAATAAATGAAATATTTTTTAAAAACTGTGATATTTGAAACATCTACACAACTCTTACCAACTGCATGCTTCCAGAAAACTCCAGAGAACAGTTCTACCAGTGACTCCCTGCTGTTTGTTCTGTACTTACTTGAGAGGACTCCGGTAGTCCAGATACTGTAGGTGTTTGAGAAAGCCTCGACTCCGAGTGAACTGTTGAAAATGGGGGGAGGGGGTGTACATGAAATATAAATATGCTTTTGCTTGAAGCCTTTTATCAATTTAAATATGTTCAAAAGACATTTAACATGTCTGCCACTGGCTGCAGTGCTGCACACGAAACAATACGCAGTAAAATATTAATAATACTGTTAAAGAAAAGACATCATATTAAAACTGTCAGCTCATGCTGAATTTAAAGCCAGGGACTATAAATGTGTTCATGTATCTTTGGAACTTCATTATTAAGCTGTCACTGGTGGTGGGTGTTGTACTGAACCACATCCAAGCTGCTGAAAATTTCCCCAGGTATGAAGTTTGAACAACATTTAACATTTCAAAAATCATAAATACTACAAAAAAAAAAAAAAAAAAAAAAATGCTAAAAACCTCCTGAATGCTCTAAACAATTAGAAGTTTGAACAGTTGAAGTTTGATCCAAGTATGCAGCAGTAAAAAACAACCCAGGAGGAACAAAGTGAGCGTTTTGTTTCGATTCAATTCAGTTTATTATAAAGCACCAAGTCACAACAGAAGTCATCTCAGGGCACTGAATATCAATAGTGTGCATTTCTATGCACACCAATATGTATTTTAAATAGGTTTACTACACTTATAGGATCACTCACTTGAAGGGCCACCCATCTGCTGCAGGTTAACCATCTGCAGAGGCTTCATTGGCTGGGCAGAAACGATGGCTGGGTCCAGAGCCTGGCCGTCGAATTCCAACATGGAGTCCTGCAACAAACAAACAAATAAAAATAATCAAAATAATAATAATGTCTGGCTGAGTCACATCAGGTTTGGAGCTTGTTCAGTAGAGTTTAAACACTCCGCTTTTACTTAAATAGATGAGCATCATTTTCTCGATTCCTAAACTATTTTCAACATTTTATTTTGGAAATATCTTGTTCTCGTCTAAATTTACCTTTGTTATAATTTCACCTTCACAGTAATGGAGCAATTACTCAGACTGGTAGTGAGATTACACAAAAAGCTTGGGAAAGATGTGTATAAAAACCAAAGTCAAGTTGGAGCATGGTCCAGTTTAGAAGTGATTACCGGTAAATCAATGTTGAGCTAGATCTCAGATAATTCTCAAGCTTACTTTGAAAAATGAAGATAAAATGCATTTGTATTTTCCTAATTCCATCAATGTATTGTTGCTTCATTGTAACAGAGAATTATTATCTAATTTGAAAGATCACAATTGTCTTAGACAAAACATTTACATCATCAAAGCTTTTAGACGACTGTGGAACAGGCTGTAGGATTGGTAACAGGACCATCAACCATCTAATGTATGCTGATTTACTAATTTTCTGTCCCTACATTGCTGGCCTACAAGAGCTACTGCAGGTGTGCTCTGGTTATGGAAGAGACTTTGATTTAAAATATAATTCTAAGAAAAGCAGCATCATGCTTGTGCGGAGCAGAGAGGACTCTGAGTTGATGTTCCCTGACTTCTTTCTGTCGGGGAGCAGGCTGAATGTCAGTGATGATTAGGGCTGCAACAACGAATCGATAAAATCGATAAAAATCAATGACTAAAAGCGTTGGCAACGAATTCCATTATCGATTCGTTGTGTCGCGCGATTACGCGTCTTTCACGGCGCTGCGGAGCC
>JARVGV010000645.1:1496694-1509122 GCA_031762435.1 Hypsolebias longignatus | reverse complement strand
AGGAAGATGATGGATGGATGGATGGATGGATGGATGGATGGATGGATGGATGGATGGATGGATGGATGGATGGATGGGGATTTCTTTTTTTTTCATTTCTCAGCTGAAAATGTTCATAAAATGATTTTTTTAAACTATAGACTCGTCCTGTGTTTTGCATCTCAGCTGATAAATAAAAGAAACGATGTTAAAACAATGAATTTCTGCTCAACGAGCACTTGCTGAGTAAAAAATGGTTGATGCTTTAAAGTTTTACAGATAAAATGGAGTTTTGTTTTCACTCTAATTACAACTTTTCTACATGTAAGCGGAAAAAACTGTTCTGGTTTATCTTTTGATTAACTTTGTATGACAAAGTTCAAAAACCAACACAGACATGTTCCTGCTCTTAGTTTTATACATCGCTTTATAATCTAGCTGTTTTTGTTTCATTTTTACACCATTTTCACTTGTTCTCAATTTACTGCATTTGCTTTCTTTTAAGAATGTCTTTGTTGTCATTATTCTTTTTTAAAATGTGTCTCTCCTGTAAATGAGTCCTTGAGAATCAATGAGACTAACCTGTAGAAATAAAGGTCGAATGGATGAAACTAAAAATGATTCCACTTAATAGGAAAATTTAAACATATCTGTGTTTCTGCTCTGTCATGCATCTGTTTGCAAACCACACGAATGGATCAGAACCAACCCGGTGTTAGATTCAATCAAATCAGTCCAAAGACAAATAAGACCATTATTAAAGACAAATATTGATTGTTCGTCCTGATTATTAAAGTGTATTACAGTATCAAAGACATATTTTAGAATAAAAATGTGAGAAATTAATAAATTTTCTCAGGAGAATATTGATTATCCAAAACATTTAAAATCAACATATTTAATCTTCTTTTTAGTGATTGGAATAATACAAAGTAAATCAATACAACAAGGGGCAAACGTTAGTCTTAGACCTTCAATTAAATAAAATCATTACTTATACAATATTTCTATGGTTTTGGTTAAGTTTGATCTGTTTAGCAGCAGTTTTCTTTTTAACAATATGCAACAAATACAAACTCTATGAATAATGAGGTTTGTGTATTTTTATGTTCTGGAGGAGTTTGGGCCTAACTCGAGTGAAATCTTTCCCCTTCATAAGACTAACAAACAAAAAGTTGTGTTTCATCAAAGTACGAGAAACTGGAACCATATCTGGATGCAGCCTGACCGTGAAGATCTTATGGACCACAAACATCACCAAAATCAGTTTTTAACAAAGAAATTCAGCTCGTTTAAACGTTAAAAATGTAGTTTTGTAACACTTAAGGTTGGCAAAGCAAACAGTTCAATGATCTTATCGTTTGTTTAAAAGGCTGAGATGAGGACATGTCCAGGACATGTCCAGGACATGTCCAGGACTGAAGACAGACTTGGAAATACAGTTTCTAAAATGCAATGTGCAAACCGCAGCAGCCAAATCAGGACTTAAATGAACAAGTGCAGACCTGGACAAGAACAAATACACAACTATTTTAAGCGACTACGCAGATTTCTCGTACATGCATGAGTGTTTCCGATGGGCATTCGCACAACATCAGGACACAGAGGCGGCTGATGTCTGGTTTGCATCCTCGCCATGACTGCCCAGTATCCCAGAATGCCCTGTACTTCTGGTACTCTGAAAACAGGGAGAGTATCTGGACCCTGTCAGCGTTTCTCTTCAAACCACAATTATACAGAGTATCTTAATTGAATCAGCTTTGATTGCTATTTCAAGTAACAGGCATGGCATGAACTCCTGTGTTTGTCATGTGCACTGGCCTCTTGCTGCAGGAGGACTGTGCACAGCTCTGTCTCGCCTCGTGTCTGGAGCTGCTGACGGAGTGAAGCGCTGACGTGGCAGGTGCTCTGCTCATGATCTGGGGTCAGACTCTAGATTGAACTTGAAGGTCTCTAAGAAAAGGCAGACTTTTGACATTATGCACCAGGCATCTGTCACAGTATACACAAAGTACCAGCGACTTCCAACTCCATCTCTGAAAACACTCAGTGGCACGCACATGGGGACATCTCCACCAGGACAAAAGACAGGTTGAATCATCTGTAGAGCCACAGAAATCATCACTTGTGCTAAAAACACATTTTTATTGCTGATACTTTAAACTTGGACTTAATAATGTTGTGGTAAATGAGCTTGAAGTATGTGCAAGTCATTCTGGAGACATTCTGAGAGAACGCCTGCTGAGTGACTTTAAGCTGCTTTAAGTGTCGAGTATTTCCTCTTGGAGACACGTTATGGTCTGCTGTGTGCGAGATGCTCAGTCAGGCTGTTGCACGTCTGCACACTCCTTTTATTTTGAGGACCTGTTGATAAAAAGCATGCCTTTACTTCTTATTTTAAATCTAATCATAAAAGAAGTGAAGTGACTGAGTGGCCAAGTCGTGCCTGCACACCACGTATCCCACAAATGTGTGCTTGAACCGCAGAGTGAGCCTGAATCTTTGTCGAAGAACTGGCAATATTAACTTTCATTTATGTGACAAAAGGGCAGCCATAGATTTGTCAGATACTGCCCCGCCCCCTCCCAAAAATAAGAAATAAGGATTTTCTAAATAAAGCATTAACCTGTTGTTCCTGAAAAACAAATTACAAAAGTCAACAGAAAACTTTTCAGTCGTACTTGAGTATTCTCCTTGATTTTAAACAAAAATTATAATCATATAAACATAAAATGTTAAAAATTTTAAAATTTATGCCTTCTTCTTGGTGTTTCATTCTAGAAAAGTGTGAGATACAATACATATTTTTAATGTTAATGCTGCATTTTATTCTAGGTTTAACTTGTTTTTTATTCTTATATTTTATTGTTTTAAATCTTTGGTGGAATTAGCACTTGGGTCAACGTGTGTTGTTTTTCATTTAGAAATTAAGGAGACACTGACATAAAACCATGTGAGTGAGCGCTGCTTCAACGGGAATTCAGCCATGTGAAAATACCGTGAGCACAAACACCTGAAGCCAAAAGATGAAGCGTGAGCAGAACATCTTTGTGAACTGAGCGCAGTTCTTTTGAACTTGCATTGAACAGACAATACATGATGAAAGGTACACTTTTACTGAACTTGTTAAAACATTTCTGGCTCCACCGCTCTAAGCACTAAAATACATTTCCAACAGTTTGTGACCAGGGCATCATTTTTGAGTGAAACAAAAATCGAACATGATATAAAAACTTTTTAGACATGTCAAAGTGTGCATTCAGGAGTTGAGGTTAGGCAAGTCTTTATTTTGATCAGCTTACTGTATAAGTGTTTAAAGAAAAATTAATTAATTCAAAAGGATGTCGTAGAAAAATCTGCATGACTAATGTTCAAACTTAGTTATCTGTAAAGTGTTTATCCCAAAAGGAAGTGCAAGCAAACGGAGTGTGTGTGACTGACATGCAGCAGTCATTATGTAGTTAAAGCTGCAGATCAAGTGTTATTTCTGCTGGTGTGACCATGCATATATTGTGAAGCAACCTCATGGTGCATTCAGTACAAACAACACAGGCCACAGAAAATTGTGCCTGGCCACTCTCCCATCATCAGCTATTAAATTAATTTCAAGCCTGAGAAAAATATGGTTTTAAGACTAATAAGGCAGAAGAATTTAGAAACGGCAGCTGCATCCCTGATTACTGACTCAGAAGCAACGGACACAAGGGAATTATTATGAAACAGCCTGAGCAAAAGGAGCAACTTTAAGTGTGACTGAGCTCTGAAGGTTAAAAAGACACAAACATTTTGAAGAATTAAGAAAAAGGGGACATTTTGGTCATCCAATAATTTGGATGAAAACAACCAAACCAAGTTATATGAGAGAAGATGAACATAACACCATTTAAAGACATTTACAAAAGTAAGAAATGACAAAAATATGACAATAAAAACTAAAACTTGTACTTTAATGGTCTTACAAGATGAACATAATGTTTTACAGATTACAACGTTAAGTGTCACAGCAGTTCAAACTTATTGTTGGACTAGTTCTGCTTTTTACCAAGTTCAGGTGTTATTTTACTAACAATCCTGTGAGATATGTCTCGTCTTACATTGACTCCTGTCACTTTATGGTTAATATTATTATTATTATTATTATGAATTATAATACTAATGATTAATTAATACTATTATTAATAATAATAAGAGTTATGGCTACACCTTGCAGTTGCTCTGACTCTTCGTGGTAAACAAAGGACAGTGGTTGTGAGATTTAGTTTTAAACCTGAAGCGTCTGATTATTTGTTGTGATTTAGTTTATTTGACCCGTGCATTCCGTGATCCACCACTTCCTGTCTTTCTGTTAGAGTTCCTCCATAACTCAGATTTTAAAAAAATCATTGGGTGGCAAATTATACTAAAACTTTCGTGTTCATTCAGTTCATATCAATAAACATCTCTGGAGGTCAGGAGTCCTGGTTGAGCTCCCCGGGGATACAAACAGAGCTGGTTCTGGTTTTGGACACCCTGGAAGTCACCGGAGCAGCAGAGAGGGGCTCGGAGCGTGCACGCTCTCCTGGCTGTGAAATAAGGCCACAGGGGAGGCAGCAGGGTTTGATTCCCTCTGTCAAGGAAGAGAGAAGACCATGAAAAATGTAAATACAGCACTTCCTCCTCCTCCTCATGGTTTTCATTCTCAACGGCCGTCATGTGCATCTTTTCCACAATCGTGCACCGTCAAAAAAAATGCACGTCAAAATGCACCAAGAGCGAAGCTGACTGAAAAAATAATGCAGCAAGTTTTAAACATTTGAGAGTTAAAGTGATAGTTCAGATCTTCTGAAGTGAGGTTTGGAGGTTAGATAATAAACAATTGCTATCTTACCTGTTGCAGATAGCTGTTTGAAGGATCTCAGTTTATACAAAGTAGAAAAAGAGTTTAATTCTGGCCACACTGAAGAGCTAACGGCTATCTTGAGTGAAGTCGAGAGCAAAATGAAGTGCAAACGTCCAACTTAAAACATTTCCTAGTTCATGTGCATGCTCAATACAAATCTTAATATTGCTGTCAGTTTCACAACCTACAGATATTTACAGAGAATTTTAATTAGATGTGCAAGCAGCTGCAGCAGCAGTTTGCTATAGCATGTCTGGTGCAGCCATTTAGACATTATTAAGATTCATAAAATAATTTTTGGGATGACAGGGAAGCACTGTAACGTAACTGGTAAGCTGCTGGCTCTCAGCGAACAGGTCCCTGGTTCAAATCCCAGTCCAAGGACCTTTCTGGGTGGAGTCTGCATATTCTCGCCGTGCTGCGTGGGTTTTCTCCAGGTACTCCAGTTTTCTCCCACAGACCAAAAACATGCATGTTAGACTGACTGGTGAATGTTTGTTGGTCTCATTTGTCTCTGTGTCCCTGTGATGGACTGGAGTCCTGTCCAGGTGTCTTTGTGATGGACTGGAGACCTGTCCAGGTGTCTTTGTGATGGACTGGAGACCTGTCCAGGTGTCCTCCACCTCTTGTTCAGTGACTGTTGGACATGGGCACCAGTGACCAACGCTACCCAAAAAGGAAGAAGCAGATAATAGACGATGGATGGATGGATGGATGGATGGATGGATGGATGGATGGATGGATGGATGGATGGATGGATGGATGGATGGATGGATTATACTTTTGTCTTGGTCCTGCTCAGACTAGCTTTTTAATCTGGTCAGTATTAAATCATATTTCTTCGAACTGAAGTTGTTCAAAGTGCCATCTACAACATGTAAGATGTTGATTGTTTCTAACTTTTCTAAAGATCCACACTAAGAGACCTGAACTGTGTCTTAAAGTCTGAGAACAATGAAAAGAGGACATAATTACAACTGACTCAGTTCACTGTGGGGCTAAAGTACGTAAGATAAAGTAATTCCGACCTGAAAGATGCAATCAAGACGACTCTCTTCTTTTTGTTGCACAGAACAGTCTGAAGCACTTGCGCTCGCTGATTGTGGTGCAAAACAAACAAAGACCGGTCGACCAAGAGCAATGATTAAAGAAATCAACAAATCCTCAGCAGGACGTGAACACACGGGCCTCCAGGCTGGATCAGGTTCTTTGGAAAGGGTGAGTCAACGTTGGACGACGATGGGGGCGCACGAGGAGGGAGAGGGGCGACGGAGGGACCAGAGGTGCGACCTCTGAGCCGACAGAGCAGCTTGTCAGTCTTGGTTCAGCATCTTTGTCATGGGAACATCACTTGTGTTTTCTTTTCATTACAGGACCGATCTCTTTGCAATCCTTCCAAACAACAGTGAAATAACAGCTTGTTTGTTCTGCAGGGCCTCAGTGGAGCACTTGTAATCTACATGGAGGTCCAGAGGATCCACTTTGTTGTTGGGATCAGAGCTGGTTTGTTTTTCTCCCATTAAAAATAAAAAAATCACATTTTACACTTTTAATAGATTATTCCCAAACATGGTGCTACCAATAAACATGTAAATTCCATCAAAATTAAAAAAACAATAAAATAAAATAAAAAAGCGTCCGAGGTGAAAGCGCGAGCAGATGTTTTGAGTCCCGGTTTATTTGACCGGACAGGTGAGCGACGACTGTTGCTACAACCTGGCACTTCTCTGCACGGCTCAGCTCTTTTTAGTCTTAATTGTCCTTCCCACACGTAGCCTGGTTCTGATCAGATCTGACAGTGTGTGCACGGCGCACATGCAGAATCACCCTCTGCGTACATGTGAACTCTATTCAGAGTTTCCCTGGACTGTTTTTAAAATTCTGTTTGACTGTGCAGATGGAGCGGGCTTTGGGGCTGGGACAGGATGGGCCTTGGATTATCAAAAGAAGGACTGGATACAAAGGATGCTGATTGCTGGTTTCAAGACAAATGGCGCCACTGGAAGATTTTGTGAAGTTGCCATGGTAACAACAGTTTGGTTTTAATATGAGCTCTAAACTGCAACAGACCAAATAAATCACTAATCAAAGTCCTCTGAAAACATATTCAACACGTAAGAGCGAAGATTCATCCAGCACAGTCTCGTCTTTTAACAAACCACGTGAACGCCAAGTGCTTTTATTTAGGCTCAGAGTTGTTGTTGTTGTTGTTTACAAAAACAAAGAAAGGATGGAGAGACTCGGGTCAAGAAACCAAACCAAAATCCTAAAGTTTGACATCCAAACCAGTAAATCATCTGTATTTAGCAACATTTATGCAATTCTTACAAAATTCTGTGGCTCTGCCAATAATCAACATATCCCCACATCATGGTTCTACCATCACTATGCTTTACAATGAAAATGCCCTGGATTAAATGTTCAAATACTTTTTTTCAATAAAATCCATTTTATTAACATTTTGTGAGGATGGAATTTTGTTTTAATTGATTTTTAAACTTGGTAAAAATGTAGTTCATCAGAGGTCAAAGCTCTGAAGCTGCAAAGATTAAACTTCTTTGCATTTTAAATTTTCATTATCAACTAGTGATCATCTGTGTTTATTAGTAGATGGAGAACTGAGGCATAAAGTTTAATCACTGAACTCTTAAAACAGTGTTTCTGCAGTAAATCAGACCTGACTGGACTGACTGGGGCTCAGCCAGTAATAATAAAAAGAATATAGATGCAAAAAGTCAGCAGAAATTATTTTAAAATAAGAGAATCAGTCTTCTGTGCAGGATGTGACAGAGGGTCATTAACAATTAAATGTTACGCTTGCTGACATTCAATTGATGAATCAAGTTTTAGGCTTAACTTGTTCAAAAGTTTTGTTTTCACTGAACCAGCCCAGAGTTTCAGTGAAATAAACTTCCGTCTGTTTGTCGAAAGCTTGGTGACGCCTTCAGTTTAATCCTGTTCCGGGTCAGGGGGGACGGACGTCCAGACATCCCAGTTGTCAACAGACTAAAAGTGAAGTGCACCGGTTCATCAGGGACACACGAGCCCAACAACCACGCACACACACACACACACACACCCAGGGTCAAGTTAAATGGTTGTGAACTGCGAGAGGAAACCAGAGTGAAAACTAAAACGTGAGACAGAAATCTCACGCAGAAACTGGATCTAGACCTTCATGAGACGACGGCGCCACGCTGCAGCCTCCTGCATTCAGGTTAGACAAGAAATAAGGGCGTTGGTGGCTAACTGCTTACAATCTGTGACATGAATTGATTTTGAAGTTATCGATCTATGTTGACTTTGTCATATTGGATCCGTGGTTAGATTTGTTTGTCTGACTCCAATTAAAATCTGCTCCTTGACTCCGCTTCTTTGGCAGCTGTACAAAGAAACCAAATAATAGTCGGAGTCTGTGACGCCGTGCACTCCGGCAGTTTGATCTCTGCCAAGAGTCCTTGAGATACCTCCCTGCCACAACAGCTTGTGTGAAAAAGAAGAACATGAGCCGCTCTTTTTGGAATCACGCTAACACCAGAGTGGAACTGGAAAATGTCTGTTTTGAAAAATAAATCCAGAGCTTATCTTGTGAGTCAAATCAAAGGGATGTTTTGAACATTATGTTCGCAATTATTGTCTGTGGGCTTTGAGGCTATCCAGCGATTCTGTGCACTTTTTAAAACAATCATATGCCCCTTTTTCTTTTTTTGGCCCAAGCCTAGCTTTTAATGTAAGGGCAATCAACCACAACAAGATTTTTGAGGCCCTGCGTTCATCCTTCAGAAATCCCACCAAACGTTAGGAGTACTGGAATTCCGGAGCACCATGCCAACCGTGAAGCCTCCTGCCTCTCACGAGCGCTGCGTGGAGGTGCAATTTTCCTCCGGCTGGAGTTCCCAAAGCTGCCTCACCTGGAACCAATCTGTAACACAATCGAAGAGTCCTGACTTGAAAGCCCACTGCGTCCCTTTGATAGTCTCTTCTTTGGTAGCCTGCACGGGGCTGGAAACGGGCCTTTTGTAATCTGCAGATACAAAAGAGCCGCGGATTGAGACAAGTTTTCACCCATCAAAGTGCATTATGCAAATAATCCCTAAACATAGCTCAGATACTCTTTCGTTTCCCTGCATTTACTCAGCGCTGCTGTTGGAAAACTTCAAGCAGTTTCGACATCCCACGCCATGTTTTTATTTTTTCTTTAGGAAATGATACACTTACGTTTAAAATGACTAGAAACAGTTAATGATGGCTGTGAATCGGTGACCTTTGATTTTTAAATTGGCAGTAAAAGTAATCTGTTACTACATGTATTTTGTGCAGGCAGAGATCATTTCAATAAGATGTCCATTAGGACTCTGGGGAAATTTAATCTTAAATCAACATGCCAAAGCATATTTCCTTCCTTCTCTTCTTCTCTTTTAGACACAAGACCCCTTGAGTAAAATTGCATTATAGACCTTTTCACACTGATGTAATTTGTTCCTGAATTATAAACTGAGCTATTTCTTGAGTGGAGTAAAGACCACAATAGATTTCCAGTAATTCCTGCAGGTACATTAAAGAAAGCAAATGCACTGCTTTTCATTCATCTAAAGAAAGAAATGCTCAGCGTTGACTAGTCCTTTTAGTTCTGTGTGATTTTAATTTAGTGAACAGCAACTGAATTAGCAGCAGGAACTGAGAGTGTGGATGTCAAGCTTTAAATGAAAAGGGCTTTTGTTCGTGGAAGCTTCCTCCTGCGCAGTTCTGGTTCCTGAGTTTGGAAACGGGAACGTCATAAACATTTGTTCACTCGTAGTCAAACGTTTGCTCCTTGCTCGAGTCCAGCCAAAACATATGCTTTATTCTTATTTTATATTCAATAAATCCTGTTAGAATTTCCTCTTTTGTGAGCCTGTTTCAGATTTTCTGTCATTTTTGTTTCAATACAGACCTTCAAAATAAGATAACCTCAGGTTCTTCATTAGAACCAGCAATCTTCTCCTTTAGATAACTTGGACTTTATGATATAACACTATAGTTCAAAGTGTTTCCTCTTATGTTTGGTATACATTAATAATTAGTTTAGTTTATGATAGAGTGATATAAAAAGCATTAATGTGATTTCAAGACAAAGCACGCCTTAAAAACACATCAGATACTTTATGGTATAATATTTTGACTCCAATTAGAACAATAATACAAGACTGATACAAGGTCATTTATTTTTATAAGCTTGAGAATTTTAAACAACTGGAGTTTATTACTGGTAATAATTTAATTTAAAAGTAAATATATTAGCCATCAGATTACCCTTAAAAAGTGAGTTTAAAGTAGTTTTGAATGCAGTCATGCATTAAATTTTCCTACAATATTCCAACATTGAGTGCAACAAGAATAATAATGAAGAAAACAATATGTGACTGATGAAACACATGACCATTTAATTAAATAAATGTGTCAAAATATTTATGAATAAAGGACAGATCCAAGCTTATGGCAATATATATATATTTTTCTCTTTTTTTTAATAGTAAAAATATTTTTTGAAGTTAAAGAAAACAATAAGAACATATTTTTGTAATTTCATTGTAGTTTTTTTATTTATTATTTTTTTTTTTTTACAATAATATATTACTGTCTAATTATTATGGTGTTTTTCAAAATTTTGTTGATATTTTTATGTATTTTTTTTTACAACAACAAAAAACACAACAGAAATGAGAACTTAAAAAATACACTTGAACATTTTACTACATGTTTATTTATTTTATTGTCTTGTTTTTTTTATTTCTGTACATGAAGCAACACTTTGAAATCTCATCACATGTTGTTGCTCTTTCCAGGTTGCTTTTGCTTCTAACTAATAAAGCAGCATATTTTATATATTTATTTAAAGTATATATTTTTAAAATGGTATTTTCAGCACAGCATCTCTGGAGAACATCCTCACACGTGAGCTCCATTATTTGATGCTGAGGCTGTTCTGTCCTCAGGCGCTCCAGCTTCCTCTCACATCGCTCAGCCTCTCTGACGCGCAGCGGATGTCGTTTGATGCTGATGCAAATTGATTAGTCTCGCTTTCGAACGGTTGAATTCCTCCATGTTTGATTCTAGTCACTGTTTGGCCTCGTGGGGTGTATTATGGAGCAAAGGAAAGCACGGTTGATTGTGTGCGATGATCTCAACGTATGACCGGCTGCGTGAACGTTAGTTTTGATACAAACATTTTAAAAACCTAATTTCTATCAGTGGATGGTCGTGTCCAGATAGAAAGGTTCAGACACATGTTTAAAGCTCTCAGCGTTTCTCTGGGCACACTTGGGTCATGCATGGTGATCTAATGTTCTCTGCCTGAAACATCAGCCTTGTGCTCGACGTGCACGACCCCAGACTCAGTAAACAACAACTGAAATCACTTGGTCACCCTGAAGCTGAAAGAACAGAGTTCTGTTGCCTACAGGACAGCTGTGAGTAGTCCAGAAACCATATCAATACGTTGTATTGATCTTTACCTTTCAAGCTTGTCCACCTGAACTTTGTATCTCTGGTGATTATGACATTACCAGAAAAATCCAGCCAAGTTCAGTCAGGTCCTCTGGACGGTTTCTTCTTGTTGAAACATTTCATCTTTTGTCCAAAAGACCTCATCAGGCCGAGGAGCCACAACAAACCCAGTCTTATAATTAGCACCTTCACCAGTTTGATTGTGATAAGATGTTTTCTGGAGCCCGCCCTCTCCCCCGTCGACTCTTTGTAGACAGCCAATGTGGTTCAGAACATCTTGATTCATGCTCAATAATCCAGATGGAAAATCCTGCATTATTGAGCATGAATCTAGATGTTGGTAGACAAACTTACATCAACACTGCAGATCCTAGATGTTACTTACAGGTTCTGAATGAATTTGACATATTTAGTTGGGTTTTTACTAAAGAAAGTTGCTCTTGGTGTTTTTGTAAAAAAAAAGAAAAATTTTCTAATCAACCAAAAAAAAAAAAACCTAAAGATGACAAAACAAGTCTGTTTACTTTTTCCCATTGATATTTGAAAAATAAAATTGTTAAAGTTCCCTTTGAGTTACCCAAGAGATGGTGAACAATAATTAGAAATGCAATAACGAAGATGAACACAAAGACAAAGTGGTGCTTTATTCTGTGGTAAAGAACTTATTTTGGATGTACAGACAGAGGAAGAAAATGGAGATTTGTTTTTTACAAAAAGTTTCTGTTTTAGTTTATGCATCCATATGATCTGATCTGACTTTAATGCAAAGTGCCATTCATGAAACAGTTGTTTCTTGACAAGCTAAACAAAAAGCAGCATCAGCAAAGGGAAGATGTTGGAGGAAAACCCACTGGATGGTTTCATTCAACCAAAAGTAAAATTATTTGTTTTTCACCAACGAAGCATAAGTAAACTGTGGAGATATTTTTCTCAACTATTTTGGGACTTCAGAGACTCTTCTTCCTCAGACGGCTGAGACGAGCTGGTCTGAGAAGCTCGGTCCTCACCTCCTTCTACAGGTGTGCAGTGAAGAGCATCCTGTGCTCCAGCATCAACGTGTGGCATGGAGGCTGCACAGCTGCAG
>JARVGV010000645.1:1459494-1471973 GCA_031762435.1 Hypsolebias longignatus | reverse complement strand
TTTCTGAAAAAGAAACCCAGTTTAACTTTCAATTTCTTTACAAGGTTTTCCACATGAAGTTTAAAAGAGAGATGTGAATCGACCAAGATACACAAGTATTTGTAGGAATTGACTAACTCAATGGGAACACCATTCATAGATCAGACAGGAGGAAGCACTGCTTGTACCAACTTCCTGTTTGAAAACAACATCCTATGGTTTTATCAGCATTTAGCACCAGTTTGAAATGGGACAAGTCATACTGGACGATGTCGAATGCAGACTGTAGAAGCTGGAAAACCTTAGTGACTGATTTAGCTCGACAGTTACAGAGGACGGAATGTGACTAAATGAAATAAATTTAAAAAATACCTACTAATGAAATGTATCATTTATGTGACCAAATTAAATAAATAAATTGTGAAATAAATACAGTAATTTAATTGTGTATTCAATAAGTTAATTGTTTTTTTAATGATTTAATGATGTTTTTAATAATTAAACTATGCATTTCATTATTATGTATTTATTTATTTATCTCATTTAGTCACATTCCATCATCCATAAACAATAAAGGGCTGTATTGTCGACATAGAAATGTTTGGATGCGTCAGGAATGTTCTGACCCACATTTATTATGTGTTGTAAAGAGAGTGGGTCCTAAGTCTGAGCCTTGTGGTACACCATCATTGACAGTTAAATAACTAGAAGAAGAAGCATTGTGCTGTTTGTCTGTTACTTTCTGTTACACTCTTTCAGTAAGATTATGTAACAAAAAAGTCACATTTATATGGGTACCAGTCCACATCATGGCACTTTATAAGTTTGACTTTACATAATGTTCAAAAGAGAAACAAGAATTTTCCACTGCATAAGAACTTGGTTATAATTCAGTCTGGTACCTTATACTTATGAAGGCCAGGTTTTAATATGAAGACTTGTTACCCTGTACTTATAGAGTATGTACTTGATATGTACCTGGTATGTATCTGATACCAAATGTTTACGTCATATACCCAATATTTATACATACCAGGTGTATCTTATCTTATATCAGGTAAGTAACAGGTACATACCACGTGAGGTACCACATATGTGTCCAATACATAAGTACCAAAATGTACCAAGTGCATACCAGGTTTTATTCTGTATTGCTTCCTGGTTTTGTTAGTTCAGACAGTTATAACTAACTTCATCAAATACCCCCAGCATCAGCAGGTTGTAAATGAATCCATAAGCTGAAACAAATGTACTTCTTCTGTAAGTCTGAAATTGAATTGTCTCATATTTGAAAAAAAAAAAAAAAGAAGTTTCAGTGAATCAAAAATAACCCGTACATCTTAAAAACATGACAGTGTCAGATGAAACAGCAAATAAATGGGCTTGTTGGTGCGGACGTATCTGAGCAAAGTAAAACGTTCTCAGTGCAGCAGCGACTGAATCTTTTTAGGCCAAGTAAAACACAGCTGAAGGTCAGATAGTTGTGCATGTGTCATATCTTCAGTTCTTTATCAGCTGGTATAAATACAGACCACCCAGTTTCAAAGTGACAAATAGCTGAATGAAAGATGAGCCCAGACTTCATCAGTCCTGGAATACCAGCTCTGAGACACGGCTCTCGTGCACTGAGCATGTCCGACTGTCTCATCGGGTTGGATTTGTGACGTTAGACGTGCCTGCAGTCTTTTGTTTTGCTCGATGCACCAGCAGAAAAGAACCTGATAGCTCAGACCAAAAAACTGGCAGACACACAGATATGGAAAATTATGATCAGAGATTTACTGCAGCCATGAAGAAACTCAGTGTGTGTGTGATTAAACCAAAAGAAAAAGATTTGTATCTGCTTTGGCTGACTGGAGATTTCTCAACAGTCACTGAACCGTGATGATCCTGCGCCGGGTCACTTGTAGACCCCTGAGAAACACGAGGGGCTCATAAACAGCATCTAAACACCGGAGACAGAAAGAGTGGTGTTTATGTGTTTGTTTATGGCCGTTAATAAACGGGTGTCATCCGTTAATAAACGGGTGTCGTAGAAAGAAGATCTGCCCACTTCAGTCCCTGTGTTTGTTTCCCAACACATCACAGAAAGATTCAGGAACCCACATGTGTACAACTGCTCGTCAACAAATTTCACAACAGAATTTCATCATACAGAGCGAGAACTGTTTTGTTCCGCCCCGTCAAAGCTCATAAATTATAAAACTGAAAGAAGTCATCCGCTCTGACTGCACATGGCAGAGGCCGATGACTTCGTTTAGACTCAGAGTTTACTGCTCGCTGTTTGCCTTTGGACCAAACTAATGAAACACGATCATTACCCTTATAATTAAAAAAAAAAAAAAAAAAAAACACTTCTGATCCAAAAGAAGCACTTTTTCTTTTTAGGTCTTTTTCAATTTATTATCAAGATCTTCTTTGGAGTTATGTACCAGTAGTCAAGACAAATCAAGCAATTATAGTTTGAAAGCCTTAAAGCACTAAAAACAACATTAAGACAGCCAGACTGCCTTTTTGGTATTTAATTGTTGCTAAAAGCAATAATAAAGAAGCAGGGAGTACGAAGAAAGAGCAGTGAACATGTCCAGTCAAAGTTCAGCTGGCTGGACGTCCGCTGAACTTTGACTGGACTCACTGGTCTCTCGTAAAAGGAAAATCTTTTTGAAGTTCAACTAAGATAATACCAACAGGATACATCCTATAAATAGAAGCTTTATTTTATCATTTCATCTTTTCCAACATTTTCCTCAATTTCACAGGAATTAATTTACAGAAAAAAAAACTTTTAATTTCAGTCTTCTGAGTTTGATTAAACTGTCACACAAAATCTTTTATATCCTTTTGTCCTGTCTTTGCAGGTAAAGACAGTTCAGGTCTGACAGACTCTGATTTGGCCCCGGATTCAGATCCACGTGGAATGGACTCCAGATACCTGACGGGGAAGGATCAAGGTGTCAAGGCCGCCTCTGACAGGTCACCAGGCGATGACTTAACGAGCTCGCTGGACAAAACTGAGAGCGCCGAAAGCAACAAGGGCAAAAAGAGACGCAACCGCACCACCTTCACAAGCTACCAGCTGGAAGAGCTGGAGAAAGTTTTCCAAAAGACGCACTATCCCGACGTCTACGCCCGAGAGCAGCTGGCTCTGAGGACGGACCTGACTGAAGCGCGCGTGCAGGTGGGTTTGGAACAATTCAGTGTTTTAAAATAAACAGAAATAACATTAAATTTCCATTTTACACTGGTACTGAGCCACATCTCTGTACAGTAAATAATCTGAATAAAAGGTGTTCGTCAGAGCTGAACAGGGTTTGAATAACTCGAGCTCCTCCAGCGTCTGCAGCCCTGCAGAGATAAAGTCGCTCACAGAACAACAGGAGAGATGGATCTGGAAATGTGGGAGTCGACGGGGTGGGGGAGTGGGAGCTTCCAGAGGCCAGGGGGCCCGGGGGGCCCAGGGGGGCCCAGGGGAGCTGAGGTTTGAGCTGCCTGGGCCTCATATGTGCAGCGTAAAGGAGCAGACGTTCATCAACATACGACCGCTGCAACTTTCTTCTTCTTCTCCAAGTAGTCTTTAGCGTCATCTTTTCTTAAGTTCAAAAGTTTTTGAGCTTGTTTCTGTCTAAAGCGCAGTCCAGATGACCTTTGGGCTACTTTTGCACAAAAATCGATCATGACTGCCGAAATGCATTCCAACACAAGAGAGCAGAGAAAAAGGCCTCCACCACTTCTGCAGCGTGCTTGTGTCCTGCATGTGGATGAAGACCAAAGCCCCGGATTCTCCATGTTTTTCTTTCATTAACATCCTGTTCAGACAAGAATGTGTCCCTGCTGTGGTCTCCAGTAGGTGTGAAACCTTCTCCGTGGCTTTTGATTGGCTGGGTGGCAGACACATCAGGTTTGTTTTCAGGCTTACTGCACTTCTTTTGCTCAAACAACCAATAAATTAGCTATTTTTTAAATGTGCATCAGTGGGGACGGAGGAGAGGTCCATGAAAACCATTGGACACGACGAGCTGGCCCAGCGAGCAGAGAAAACACAGGAAGTGCTCAGCCCCAGTTATAACTCAAGCCCGTCTCTGAAGGTATGCCGCTCTGCGCGCGTGTTATCTCAGACCTGCCTGCTTCACATGGCTGCAGCTTTACAGCCTCTTGAACACTCAAGTTAAAAAGATAAAAGACACCAAATGCCTCGTCAGTCAGAAAACGGGTTCGTGTTTAACTCAGGTCACTCACACGCAAAGGGACGGACTCACGGCTCATCTGTAGAATCTGAGCAGCTGATGGAAACATGCAGGTCTTTGTTGAACTGACTCTTCACTTGATGGTCCCCAAACACACGCAAAGAGGGAGCTCTCAGTTAAACAAGAGCAGCGCCCAGAAGAGTTTATTTTTTCAGGCTCGGGGTTTCAAAGGAAGAGGCCGAATCCAGACCTGAGTCATATACACTACACATGAAGGTCAGGGGTCAAGGGTCGAGGGTTTCAGTAGCATTGCAGCTCTCAGATCTGCACTTCTGATAGTCCAGAGAGTCAAGATGGCATGTGATGTGTGGAAACTCAGCTGTCCACGTGCGCTTGCATGTGAAACCCTGATGTGAGCCGCTGAGAGACAAACACTCTCTGCTCCTCTTCAGGAGCACAGAACAAGTAATAAAGTGTCTGCACTTGGTTTTGATGTGAAGCTGTTCGTCAGAGTGAGGAGAGAACGTCAGGAGCCACTTGAGCCTGAAGGAACATCATCAGTCACGTCTGCAAAAGAAATAAAACGTTTTCACCACAAAATCATTTTAAAATAAACACTTCATGAGTCAACTTTTGTTTGTTCGTTCATTTATTTAAAAATGTAACTTTATTTTGCCGTTACTGTATTTTCTGACGTTTCATAAAATAAAGGAAGGACCCCACTCACCCAGCACTCACAACTTTTGTCCCGCTCCCTCAGGAGGAGGTTGAGGAGCATTAACTGAGGAACAGCTTCTACCCTGAGGCTGTTAGACTCACGAATCTAACCAGAACAAGCACTGCAATGCCACATGTTGATATGTGCTGCTGATTATCCATGCTGCTGATCTCATGCTGCTGATTATCCATGCTGCTGATCTCGTGCTGCTGATTATCCATGCTGCTGATCTCGTGCTGCTGATTATCCATGCTGCTGATCTCGTGCTGCTGATTATTTCATGCTGCTGTGTTCATTTGTCCTCGTCTGCTCACACAGACTCATGTTTGTGCTGCTGTTGTTCGACGTATTGATTTGCACTATTTGCTGATGTTGGATGACCTGTGTGCACCTCTTTGTTCCACCTCATGTACCACATGCGAATGACAACAAAAAACCTTGAACTTTGAATAAAATGTTCAGAAAAGGCAACAGAACTTCTTACAGAAGGTTTTTAACAACTGCAGGTCGAACAGGAAACAAACGTATCAAGTTATTGTGTCCTCCACTTTCTTTCACCTGGCCCAGAGAACGGATTCTGAGGGTGGACAGATCAACGTGCACGTTCTGAGCGCAAACACTGCTGAGATGTTTCATGAGTGTTTCAGGTGTGTTGGAGTCCAGGCTTAGTGGTGGATTTTCTTCTTAAACTCAGTGTGGAGTTTGAAATGAGTGACAGCAGGGACGGACCATCAATCCTCGGAGCCGCTCTCTCATTTCAAAGTGTTCTGGGCCTGCGCCGCTCTCCTGCTGGGGCCGCTTTGGCATTTCTCCGCCTTTTTCTCTCTGGGGCCGAAACATAAATAAAGCCTCACTGAAAGTCTACCAGCTACTTAAGCTGTCAAGGTCTTTACCAATTACTGTCACGACGCAGTATGTGCAACACAAAAACATGTTATTCCTGCGTAATGGCCACCAGACTGGGCACAGGGCAGAGACAGAGATGATGAAAGCTGCTGGGTGATGCTGGCAAACACACTGTGATGCATAATAAAGACATTATTACAGGAAAGTCATCATGTAGCTAGATTTTACAGCCTGAGTGCAAAATAAAATGTATAAAACATCAAGGAAAGAGTTGCTCTTGAGCCTCTGTGCTATTTGAACTTGAAGCAAAACAAAAGTCTCAAAGCCAGAAGATTCAGGCTTCAGGAAATTAAAAGGGAAACTCCAAACAAACCCCAGGAATAATCACATCATACGTTTCAATTTCCTCCTCTGGCCCGTCAGTCAAGCTCGTTTGACACGCGTCAAACAGAAATAGTTATTCTTGCACTATTTGTGCCCAGATGAGGCCAAAGTGGTGGCATCAGCAACATTTTTAAGAGTTGAAAACAAATCTGCTCAGTTTCAACGACAAACGAGGCGAATTGCACGTGAAACTCACCAAAATCCACCCGTTTCACATTCTGAGAAACTCAAACACACAAGTGACTTCAGTCTGAGACGAGAACAGACAAAAAGGACAAAGAAGCATGGACGACATAAACATTACTTTTTTTGTAAGCATCAAAACGTCAAGGTTACTTTAAAATCTCATTTCCATTTAAAACAGAGATTTTGGTTAGTTTTTCCTTCTTTCAGTTCAGTTGGGCTCCAGACCGACGGACCATCAACTGCTTCTGACATCTGCTTGTTTTCACGTCGCAGGTTTGGTTCCAGAACCGAAGAGCCAAATGGAGAAAGAGGGAACGCTTCGGTCAGATGCAGCAGGTCCGAACACATTTCACGACTGCGTACGAGCTGCCACTCCTGACACGGCCTGAGAACTATGCACAGGTAACAAAGTTCATGCTCAGGTACAGGACCCACTCTTCTGATGTCTCACAGCTCCAGGTGGTTCATCCAGAGAAGCTGGTGCAGACAAAACAGTCCAGTCTGCTAAAACATCACGTTTAACTCGTTTCGCAGAAAAACACTGAGCCAGATGCCAGAAGTTAAATGAAAATTTACTTGGACACTTGCAAAATTAAAAATACATTTGTTAGAAATATGATTTTTTTAAAATAAAATAAATTCCTATCAATAAATCAAACTCCAGCTTGTTGCTGATGGCAGAATATGTGTCTGAAAAAACTCCCCAGCAAGAAAACAAACATTTTGTCAACTTAACTATTAATTTAAAAAGTTTAGGCAGCTCATGTTCAGGTTAGGAGTCAGACAGGTCAAATAAAGGATGACTGATTGCTCTGTTGAAATCTCTTACATTTTACAGGAAATAAAAATAATTAAACGGTTGTAAATTATAGCTATGTGACATAAATTCAGTGAGTTTCATGTTGCAGTTATCAGTTAACATGAATAACTCCTGACAGCTTTGCCTGACATTGATGTTGATGAGACACAAAGTGAGAGAACCTGTCTGATGATGGAGTTATGTTCTGCAGTGATGCTCCAGTCGAGCAGATGTTAGTGACTCGTTTGTGTAAATGAGTCAGTCGTTAAAGTTATTTTAAGACAGAGTTTTATTAAAGGAGCTCAGCAGAGAGGACAGACTTCAGATGTTCCTCAGAAGTGTTCCGTGATCTCCAGACCTTTCTGTTTGTTCCCCTTCAGATCCAGAACCCCTCCTGGATCGGCGGCAGCAGTGCAGCGTCTCCTGTTCCAGGCTGTGTGGTGCCTTGTGACACAATGACCCCCTGTATGACCCCTCACCCCCACGCCGCCAGCGGCGTCTCTGACTTCTTGGGCGTTCCGAGTCCCGGGGGTCACGTTGGACAGCCCCACATGGGCAGCCTGTTCGGAGGGTCTCCTGGCATGGCCGGGGGCATCAACACGTACGATCTCAACATGGACCCTGACCGCAAGTCGTCCAGCATCGCTGCTTTGCGCATGAAGGCCAAGGAGCACAGCGCTGCCATTTCATGGGCAACATGATGCGCTGCATGCTGGATGGGGGAACCTCATGGAGACCCAGCGAGGATGGAGGGGCACTAAAAGCAAAACCTGCACAGGAAACGGTGACTACCATCAAAAATGATGCGATGAAACGAGCAGGCAATGAGATTTTACAAAGAAAGTGATGCTATATTTCAGAGTCTGTTGGAAATAAAAGGCAAAATGACGACAGGCGAACAAGATGCTCCAAACAGTGCTACAGACACGTGCATGCACTTATTTGCTCAATACAGGAACAGTTGTTACAGTGATGGTTTGGTGCTGTTTTATTTTACTTTATTTAAAAGTAAATGCATTTTTTTCTGATTTTACAAACAGTCCAGTCTGTATTCTGAAGACAATTTGAATTCAGATTTTGCCATTTTATGCCAAACGTCTTTTTTTTTTTATTTATTTTTTTTACTGCAGTCTCATTCAACATTGACATAAGTTGAGCTGTTTTATTTATTTTATTTTTTTCCCTGTTTGATCAAAGTTTTGCTGGTGCAAAAATGAACGCCTCCAAGAAGCATCATGATATGAATCTTCTCACATTTGCTCAATCAAAAGTAATTCTGCTTTCTTGCCTTAAAAAATCCAGAGGGATGAAGTGGTTTGCTGTTGATCAAAGTGACGGATGCACCCGCTGCACAAACTCATTCATTTTGAGGAGTGGTGGCGCAGTGGTTAGACAGTGGGCCTGTGAGCGGAAGATCACCGGTTCAAGCCCCGGTACCGACGTCCAAATAAATAAATAAATAAACGTGGGTGGAAAAAGGTGAAACACCCACACCTGCCTCCACCCTCATCGTCCCACCTGGGCCCCTGAGCAAGGCCCTTAACCCCCACCATCTGCTCCCTAACAGGTCTCTCTTGAAAATGAGTTCTCGTGGCTCAATGAGACTAACCTGGATAAATAAAGATTAAGTTTAAAAAATGAAAAAATTCTGCTCCAGATACGAAGGACAGACTCGTCTCTGATCATTATTTCATTTTAATGAACTGTGGCCCTGCAGGCGTCCTCAGGCTCCAGTTGTGCACAATCAGACTGTCAGTAAAACCAAAGAAATGAGCAGACACCTCAAACAGCTGGACGACACTTTAAAGATGAACAGGTTGTTTTCTTTCCTGAACATTACCGTATTATCCAGCGTATAAGTCACAGTTGTTTTTCATAGATGTGTCAGTCCTGCAACTTATATACTGTACATTTTTTTTCCATATTCATAAATTTTTTACTGACGCTGTAAAGCTCTAAGAACTGCAATGGTGAGTCCTCACGTGCACACTTGCTTCACTTGGCTGGTGCAGGTGGAGGAACGCTGGAGAGCTAGAGCTCTAGCATGATAAATGGATGGATGGTGGTGCACCCTCCGGATGAAAAGAAGCTGTTTTTTTTAATCATTAAATAAACGCATAATAAACGAGACAGGACAGCAGTGACGCAAACTAAATGTGACTTGTACTCTGGAGTGACTTATATGCCGGAAAATACGGTACTTTAGTGATGCTTAGCTGTGGAGTCATTAGAAAATGCATCAGAACTCTTAGAAAATATATATATTTCTTTTCTGATCACTCCTACTAAAGGAAACCCACAAGTTATTTAACTTATATGCTGCATCGTGCATCTTCACACCCTTCAAAACTATCAGTTCATCTAAAAAAGCTAAATCTGGTCCTCTGGACAGTCAAAAAAAAACTAGATTTTTCTACCTGGATCATTGAGCAGCCCGTGAAATTTGAGCTTGCACATCAATAATTAGGATGTGATCTTCTGGTGTCTGCTTGAAGTCAAATGTCAAAACTTTAATTTAAATCGTTAAAAAATGAGCAAGAAATTGACACAAACTCTGCAGATCTGGTTGAACCAACATCCAGTGCATGTTGTGATGCATGAAACTTCATAGTTTTAAGGTGACTGGAGCAAATAAACCTTTCTGATTAAAAACTAAATTTTTAGAAAATGTTCCCAAAACAAGCAAGAGTTTAATAATAAAATAATGTTCATGTTCAACTTAAAAACAGCGGGAGGAGTTAAACGGATTTAAATTCTCTTAAAGGACTTTAATAAATTTAGGTACATCGCTACAAACCAAAACAAGCTCTTCATTTCTATTGAATGTTTGTGTGTGAAAAACCCAGGATATTTTAATCTACACACTTTACAAACCAACCCCATAGCATGATACAACTTTGCCATGCTTTACTATAGAGGCTGATTTGTTGTCACTAAAAAACTAAATAAATTGGTTTGATGACTTTAAACAATTTTCACATTGTGCTTGAAGTTCAGAAGCGCTGATGATTCCAACACCCAAGATTATGTTCACTTTTCTTTTTGATGGGTCAGAACAGCACCGACCTCATCCAAACGACATCAACCAGTCCAAATGTGGGGCATGTGCATGAGACACCTCAGAGAAAGCCCTCTGGGTTGGACGGAGGGCACCCGCTGTGCTCTGGTGTTCTGGGAACAGGACAGCACACACAGCTGCACCCAGGGGGGTAAATGCAAAACAAACATGCCTCACACATGCTTCCTCCTCAGCTGTCAGGGCTCTGCTTTCAAAGATTCAGCCACAATCACACACAGCCCCCCTCCCTCACTTCCACTGCGCCGGTCGGTCCAAAGCTTCGGGGCCACAGCCGGCCCAGGAAGGAGTTTTAATTAACCCTGAGCCGTGTGAGGCTGCATAGACAGGATTGAGTGTCAGGATGGACAGGACGCTCGTCTTCGGTCAAACTGCTCAGGTGGACGCGTTAAACTTTATATTTTTGATTCATTTAAACTTCACAGCCTCGAAGCTCCTCGAACAATAGATGCACTTGTTTGACTGCCAATGTAAGGTGGCTTCATGAAAACACCTCCTGCTTTACTTCAGCCTCAAATGATAGAAATGTCCATTTTCTAATACTACTGAAGTCAAGCCATCAGTAAAGAAGTAAAAGTATAATTTAATGTGCTGGTTTGTTGTTTCTGCATGCACAATAGATTGAAGTGTTACCAAAGCCATGGAAATGTTACTAATATGATGCCGTTTTATGTTGTTTTAAAATATCACTTTTCTTAAAATTGGATGTTTTCTCTCGTTACATGATTTTTGGAAAGTTGGTTTTCAGGATGGTGCGGCTTAAAGAAGCGGCCTGTTCAACTGAATCTGCTCATGTTTGTTTGATTAAAGTTCAATAAGTTATTGCCATTTGGTTTGGAATTACTTTCATTACAAAATCGTTGATCGTTGCTGATGCACCAAAATGTTGAAAGTATGTCAGGTGGTTATTACAAATACTATAACAACTGGTCGTCATAATGCACAAAGTTGCTCAAGACAATAACTGTATAAATGTGCTCCATCTTGTTGCCACGCAGCCAAACGTGTCATCCCTGCAGTCACGGTCTGAACACCCAGAGCACCCCAGTCCCTCTGAAGGGACACGGGCGCTGAAATGAGATCTCCTAACCCGCAAGTGTCACGCTAATTGAAGCTGACAAAAATACGAAGCGCAGCCTTTTGAACTGCTGACGCCGAGCAGAGAGGATTAGGCAGCGAATATTAAGAGCAGGTGACGGGCCGCAGGAACATCGTCACATGGAGTCCTGCTCCAGACCGAACCAAAGGCAGACGTGGAAAAGAAATAAAGCGTCTTACATCTTCTTTCCATCTCACTCACACAGAAATAAATATATGGAGACATATTAATGTTGTCTTTACTTTATGTCATATACAGCTTGATGCATGATCTTTGAATTGGACAACGATGACGTGAAAACAATAAAACATCATTTTAAAGACTGCAGCTTTCAGTGATACAGTCTAAATACTGGACATGAAATGAATCTGGGGACGACGAGTACAACAAAAAGGTCTAGACAAATTAAAATTGAATTTTCCATCATTGAAATACAACAAAGAGTCAAATGTAAGGCAACACGCTGATGAAGTGCTCGTAACGAAACCGACTCGGGAAGATGCTTCGAGCAACATAATTACTTCTCTTACGCATTTAGATATACAAATACAACAAAATACTTTCTCAGGCTTTATAAAAGTACATTTAAAAAGAAAATCCGGTAGCAGATATTTTTGTCTAAATTCAGCTGTTACTCTAAATATTCGATTTATGATACCAGCTTTGTGTAATAGTCCAAATGTGATTGTGTAACAGAACATTCACAGCACAACATCTGTGTGTCATCACAATCAATCACTGTGTGAATACAGAGATGTCAGGACTATTAATCATCTATTTATTACTTTTTTTTATACAGTTCAGTTAAAAAGACTCAACTTTTGAAAAGAACAAAAAAAAAGGAGTAAAAAATGGTTGGTGTTATAAATTAGGACTATTATACAGCTGCAAAACATAAATATGTACAACATGCACGCTGAATCCAGAGCCGCTGGGTGTTCAGTTGTGACCGTCTGCAGCGCTTCACGTAACATCCCTGCTTGAACGTGTCAACATCTTTTTACCTTCTTCACATTTTCCATGTAACCATGACGATCAAATTCAGAACTAATTTGTTTTCAGTGAAATTTTAGGCTGAAAACTAAATGTCACTTGAACCCAGAGTGAAAATGTGACTGTTTCTTTTCAATACTGATTTGTTGACAGGATAAATGTTGGTGACCAGACACGCAGTGCTGAGGTTGGGGGGGGGGGGGGGGGGCCCCAAA
>JARVGV010000645.1:1409355-1420933 GCA_031762435.1 Hypsolebias longignatus | reverse complement strand
ATTGTTAAGATCACAGAAGTATGTTTAAATCCAAACAGAAGAAGAACCCGTTAAATCAATAATTATTGTTTGAGACTTGAACGAGTCCAGTATAATTATTGAAAAGTGTAAGTGAAGAAGTTAACCCCTTGCTCACTACACTTGGAAAGGAAGAAGTGGATAAAGCTAATGGATGGATGGATTATTTATTATAAGATCAGCTGGTTATGATCCATAAATCTGAATTTTTCAGTTTCAATGAATTGTGGCCATGTTTCTTGTCTGCGGTGACCGTCTGAAGTTGGATTGCAGATGGTAATCAGTTGTGCAGTGATTGACCGATCTGAGGCTTTCTGTAAAATATGTCTGGTGGTTTATAAGATATTCTTCTAACACTACAAACACACACAGACATAACATTGTGCATGTTTGTGCTGTAGTGGTGGAGTATTATAAAATAGTAAAAATGTGCAGTGGGACAATCCTTTTGGTATTAAAATATCTTGTGTAAAACTCTAAAAAGTGTTCAGCTTCACTTCTAATAAAATATATTTCTGTTTTGTTCAGTTTTCGAGAGGTTGTCCATGATGACAGCATCCAGACCAAGATGCAGTGTCTGATGATGGACTCCTCATTTTCCATGGTAACAATGCAAGGGGAGGACAGTGGGATTGCCTGGGAGACGACCCCAGGTGGCTGCTGCACGTCATGGCTTTCTGAAGCTACAGATGTCTCTCCAGTTCCGATACAGGCCACAACATCTGGGTCTCGATCAGCAGGAAAGATTATATTTGTCCTGGACGAAGAGATGCTTTCAAAACAAAGAAAAACTAAAGAAAAGGAGAGCAGTCAGAAGAGCAAAGCAGAAAAACAACGAGTCTTTCTGGCAGAGAGCTCTGAGAACTTCTCAGGACGGCCAGAGTTAGTGGAAGTCTCAAAACCAAATGTGAAGTTTGATGGAGAAGAAGACAGAGGGGGAGCAACTTGTCCTCTGGCAGACAATGAGCAGTGCTTGTTCAGCATAGTGTCTGAGGGCTCTGAAATCCTTAATATTGTTGTTCCCCCTAAACTAGCCACTGTGGATGAAGAGGAGAGCAAAGAAATGGTCGACAACCTTTCATATCTGGAGGACAGTCTTGTTCTGAAAGCCAACGAGGAGACCCAAGACAACGAGATGCTGATTCCAGCAGATTCTGAAGTGAAGGGAAAGGACCGGTTCAAGCCTCCACATTGTACATATCTAAGTGCAATGGATCCACCGGGGGCTCCAGTGGCCAGGCCTACAGGCAGAGGAGCTGTTAGGAGCATGGACTACTTTGAGGCCTTCTCTCTGATAGATGCCCAGGCTCCAGGAAGTCCTGCTATCATTGCAAACCATCAAGAGGGCCAAGAGGCAGAGGCTTCCACAAATAACCAGAACACCGAGAGTCCAGAGCAGTCTGAAAACCATACCATCACTAAAAGTGTGGATAACGATAAGTTAGACACCGTCAGTTTGGAGGTACTCACCAGTGAGCTTCTAGATGAAGTCTTCTACGGTGGTACAGATATTTACCCTGTAAAAAGTCTGGATGATGAAGTTGGAGGAGCAGAAGGTGCAAAATATAAGCTTCCTTCCAAATCAAGTGGTTCAACTTTGTTTAGCAGCCAGGAGGACATCCTTACTCCAGTCTTTCTTCCTGAAGGACCTCCAAAAATTATAGACCCAGTTTTGCTGGAAGAACCAAAAGCCATGGCCTTTCTCTACACTGACTTGTACGAAGAAGCGCTGGGCAGCCGGAGAAAAGACGAGGACACTGAAAGCATGACCTCTGAGAAGTCTTTCCACAGCAGGCACTCTGATCGAGAGGCACAAGGATATTTAGAGAAATATGCCCTCATAGATGAGAGCCCTGTGGAGGAGGTGAAACAGTCAGAAAAAGACAGTTTCCCAGAGGAAGATGAGCGAATCCTTCCCCAAGACTTGCTTGACTTTGAAGATTCACTGCTCAAGTCTGTAAAAGAGCTGCAACCGTCAGAAGAAGTCACAGATTTCTTCAGGTCCAGTGCCAGTTCTTCTCCCTGTGAGTTAGATCCTTTCCCTCAATCTCTAGAAGACGATGACAAACAACCAATGAAAGAAACGACGACACAAAAACGAGTCTATGTAGCTGCAGCTAAAGTAACAGAACCTCCAGCAGATCTGATGGACCCAGCAATTTCTGACTTGACCTCAGCAGAACCAGACTGGGACTGGTTAGAGTCCCAGGATGATCTGATCACAAATCTTCATCCTGGAGGTCAGGATGAGAGACGAGTCAGCAAAGATGAGGAGGTGCTGAAACAAGACTCAGACACCAACAGGCCAGCTGTGCCTCCTGTGGGGAAGGCAGCCTCCTCAACCAAAGGATGCTTGGATCTAACACCTCTGAGTCCAGCTGATGGGACTCTACAGGACAAAGAAGAGGGTAGAGGGAAGGAGCACATAGTGGAGGAGAAAGAGACAGCATCACCGGTGGAGACCGCAGATGAGGGAGATGGTGATGGGGAAGAAAACATACAAGCCATCTCTGAAGCTGCACTGATGGAGATCACCCTGGCTGAACTAACAGGAGGCTCCTCCGAAAGAAAACGTGTAAAAGACGACCATGAAACTTCTGTCCAGGATGTTGAACCAGCTGAGGAGGAGGAAGCAGGAAGAGATGAAAAGGAAGGATCTCCAGAACAAACAGAGCAGGAGGAGACAGATGTTCAGGCAGATCTTCTAACAGAGCTGACTCCAGAGAGACGAGAAGACTCTTCAACCACCCCATCAGCTGAAGCAGCTACAAACAAGCGGCAGTGCGCCATACTTTAATTTATCTACAGTATTTTCAACAACTTTAAAAAAGATCCATAAATTCAACCGAGTGCTGTTCTTACAGCAAAATATATTTAATTGGTATTTATTAGGGATGCACCGATCCATGTTTTTTTTTTAATCCGATCTGATCCTGATGCCTAAATCTGGATATAGACCAATACCGATCCGATGTCATCATCAGTACTGATTTTATATGAGGCTGTAATAATCTCCTCTCCACTGTAAACCCAAATTAATAATCATTACTAAAGCCGAATATGGAAAGTGATTGCGAGGGGATGTCCAATTTTTACTAAATCAAAAACAAAACAAATCAAGCTCTGTTTACATTAAGTATTGTGTCCAAGATAATCAATTACTAACAAAAATCACGTTTAAAAACCAGTGTTTATGAGTAATTAACTCAACTATTAATCATGTATATCATTAATCATTACTCTTGATGATCAGTATTTGTTTATCATGTTTCTCAGTATTCATTTATCATAGTTCTCAGTACTAATTTATCACGTTTCTCTGTATTAATTTATCATGTTTATTATTTAGAATTATTAAATGTAAAATTGTAATCATAATAGATTTTTATAACATTACACAATAATTGTCTAACAGTTGTTCCTTACATAAAAATGACAATTATATTTATTTTTTCACAATTTTATTGCAAAAATAATGCAAGAGAAACATTTTAAACATGTAAAAGTACACATTTCACCATGTTAAAGAATTTACACTTTAATAGAAAACTAAATCTGAAAAACAAAAATGTTAAAATCTTGTGCAAAGGGGAACATGCTTGCATAACATCTTATGAACTGTATACTCTTTATCGTTTACATCATAAATCTGATTAAAAAAACTAACATGGAACTGTTGAATGGCACCGACAGTAAAATGTCCTAACAAGAATGAGCGTCCCTAACTTGTACAGTTCTTTTATTTGGAAGCCTTAACAAATAGTCAAAAAATAAATAAATAAATAAAAACTAGCATGGGGCACATTTGTTTAAAACAAGTAATGATGAACAGGAAAGTTTCTGTCTAACAAAGTTTTTTGTCTGTAAATGTCACCGGCCCACACACAACACGTTCACATTTGTATTTTAAAAATGGCTTCAAAATGAACTTCAGCAGTAAAACAAACTTCTAGCTGCTAAATACTGTAAGAATATTTTCTCCATCTAACCAAAAATAGAGCGCCTGCACCATTTTTACACAAGCTGAATTTTCAGTGTTTGAATTCTTGGCTTCAACTCAGTACTTCCCAAATGAAAAAATACCTGTTGAATGAACAGGAGGGTATTTCTCATTTTTGGGGGTAGTTCAGGTGCAGTCCATATGTGAGACTAAAAAGGAGACCCAAAGCTTCTGGCATGGTCTTCGGTTTTCCACAACTACTTCACCCTCAATGACGACTTTCGGGCTCGCCGGGTGAAGATCTGATGTTGGGGGAGAGACACCTTCAAGATTCATCAGCAAGATCCCAACGTCCATTTGGCCAAACGACTCATCACCATCCTAAAGATAAACAAACAAAAAAATGATAGCCAGAAATATAACCATTATGGAATAAAATTGCTGAACTACTTACTACAGACCGCCATGAAGAATAAACAGGAAGTGTATGAAATTCAATTTATGCTAACATGATAACTACTATTTGGAAATCTTACAAAAAGATCTGAAGATCTCAACCTTGACTTCTCTAAATGACTTTAAGAATCTGTTGGAATCCTGGAGAAACCAACGCAGACATGTTCTTGTTTTTACTTTTCTACATCACTTTATGATACAGTATAGCTGTTTTTGTTTAATTTTTTAATACATTTTCTTCCATTTTTTTTTCAATTCATATCCTTCTTTTATGATTGTCTGTCATCATTCTTTATTTAAATCAGGTCTTTCTTGTAAACGAGTCCTTGAGGCTCAGTGAGACCAACCTGTAGAAATAAAGACTGAATGAATGTTTAAAATACGACTACAGTTTCCATTGTGTTGGGCTCCTTCATCTATCACAGCAAAGAATGAATCCCACTTTTAAAACACCTGCAAGAACATGTTAAATATCTTCTCAAGCTCGTGACATCTTGCAACACAGCACGATTTCACGGTTGGTAAATAATTTAGGGTGGATGATAATCAAGTGGCTCTTTCTTAAAGGTGTCACTCTTGACTGTTTGACAGGAGACAAGAAAAGAATTACTCAAATTAAATACTGTACTGTACTGTATGCAGCAATGAGCTGAAATAGGGACACACCATCACTGTAAGTACATGCACCTGTAGGCTAGTTCACTTCCTACACCTGGACATGGTGGCAAATAAAAAACTGTCAAGTTAAAGTTTGTGATTTATGGAATAAACTCCAGCTGCAGGTTAACTGCAGTCCTGGGGCAGATGTGCACACCCTGGGCAGGGGCAGATGTGCACCACAGTGTGTGCGGGTCCAACAAACCAAACATGTCAGAGTGGTCCTCATCTTCACAGCTGCTTCCTCCTGGGCCTCTCAGGGAGAACTGGGCTCAGAAATGTGAGTCCAGCGGAACTTCACGCTCACACAGTCCGTGTTGTGACTCCGTGCGTGTGCGTGTGTGCACAAACCCACCATCCTGCTCACCTGTATTTTGACGATGCCTTCCTGAGACCCGCTGCGTCGGTTCCGCGCTCTGTCCCATGTCCTTCGACGGTCGGCCCGCTCGCGCACACCGAACCTGGGTCGGGCGGATCAAATCTCGGACGTTTGAATTAAAATGAGCGCGCGCACGTCATCACAGCGGCGAGATGAATGGAGTCCGACGCGCCGAGGCTGGAGCCTCCTCCGCTACCTGTCGGGCTCGAGGCACGGCTCACGCGCACCATCCAGTGCGAAATGAACGGCACGGCGGTTCGGAACCGACAGCTCGGTTCTGCTGGAACCGCAACACGTCTTCACGGCGTGCGGGTCGTTCGCGTTTCCTCTCGTCACAGCTGGCCACGGTGATTTCTACGACATTCAGCCGTGTCCTCGTGTTTAACGGCGGCTCCTTGGGGTTTAACGGCGTGCTCAGCGTCTCGAGTGGACCGTGAACCGGACAACTCCCGAGTCCCGACACCTACGGCGAAACGACGGCAGCATTTTTACAAGAATCCAGCCCATCCCCTGGGACATTTTTCCCACTGAAAACTGCGTACGTTTGAGCTATTCCCTATTCCGCGCACAGCTGCGCAAATGTCGTAAATAGCCTTTCTACGTACACCTGACTCAGGCTGCGGACACTGCGGGGGAATTCTTGCGGAGGAGGAGCGCCACCGGTGTTTGTGAATACCGAGGATGGTAACTCGGTTAGCGAGTCGAGTTTTGTGAGATGTCGCCGCTCCCACATGTGACGTCATCTAGAAAGACCCGGGACAGAGACGACTCATTTTTTACTCTTCACTTGTTGGTAAAAGCTTTCAGTCATGAAAGCTATCACTTAAACTAGCGCTGGGCTACATGTGGTTAAAAACAAAAACATTAGCTTACAGGAATGAGCCAGTTGTGTTGCGCATGCGCAGCGACATTCAGCGTTACCACGGTGACGACACTGAAACGCCATTAAATCATTAAATTACGATCCACAGCCTGAGAAATACATTTTCGACACAATCGATGCTTTAATTAGAATATGCAAAAGTTGTTACTTAAAATGCCATTAGATTGTCTTACTGATTTATCACAAATAAAACTTTAGTGTAAATATCAGTGCAGAACGTATAACACTGAGAAGTACATGTAAAAGTATTATACAGTACAGTATATTGAACCATATCAAATGGAGCAGTTTAAATGAGCTTCAGTTTTCTATTGAATGCAACGTTGAAATGCTGGTCTACACAATGTAATCACAGCAGCTCATCTCAGCCAACTGAACTGAAACCACGATCACTTGATGGACAACAATAGACAGTCATGCTTACACCTATTTGAAACGTATTACTATTATAATTATTATTACTACTAATAATATTACTATTATTACTATTTTAATTATATATTATTGGATGGATGATATATTGAACATTATTATTATTACTAGATTGCTAATAATACATTATTATTATTATATTGAATTACTGAATATTTAATTATTATTATTATTATACTACTATTTGATTGAATTGAAATTATTTTAAAGTTTAACATATCGTCAGTCACTTTGATTGTTCCCATAGTAAATAAACGCATGTGTACATTCAGTCAAAATTTGTGGTACACATTGAGTTCAAGACACATTAACCATCTTTATGGGGAAAATATTGTGCAGATTTATTTTATTTTTTGTGTTGTTGATGACTTTGCAATGAGCTCCTTTAAATGAGTGCAGACAGACAGGCTGACAATACTTGGCCTTAAATATTTCGTTTGTGTTTTTATTTGTTGTCAAATTTGTCATATTTTGCCAAAAATGACAAATTACATTTTTTGTGTGACTTTTATATTGGACTTGGTGTAAATATATCATGTTTGGAAGTAGATAAATACTACTTACTCAAAGTAAAGTGGGGAAAACACATTTTTAGATAATCATTAGTCATTCTGATTTGATGCATCTGAATTATGCTGAAAATAGTAGTTGTGAAAGAAAACTGTAATATCATGCTGTTTTAAATCATTTTATTGTTTATATTCAAATATATTGTTTTCTGCTGCAAGACTCCTTGTGTGTGACCTTTTAAACAAATTATTTTCAATATCATCATGTCATGAAAACGAACCTGCAAGAAGCGGAAAAACAATTGTCATCAAAATCTCCCTGTTCTTTAATGCACACATGATGTTCCAGGACAGTCAACCTGACCACAGAAACGGTTTATTCATCCTTTCTAAACCCTTTAGCCAGTACGATTCATCAGCTTGCAATGTTGTTTTTTTATCTAAGAAGCAGCATGATGTACAAAGGTGATATAAATACAGTGCTCACTCCTCTCATTTTTCAGAACACCTTCAGAACCCATTTGAGCAAACTGTGTGTTCTCCTTTTGCAAAGGAAAAAGAAAGCTTTAATAAATTCCACAGTTTTTTTTAACATATTTTTGTATTCAAAATATGTTATAAATCCATAAATGTTTGTTTAAAGAATGTTCATACATTTAGCATAAACATGCATTTTTATTTTTATTTTTGCTTGATCTTTACTCTTCATAATTTTTAAAACATCAAATTTTGTTAAAAAATGTATAAATGCAACACTTTTTTTTCAACTTTCATCAACATTAGGATGTTGACCTCTAACTCTACCTATGACTCTTGATATGATACATGTTCTTTGGACAGCATTAAAAGGGGTATAATTGTACATCAACTTATAAATAGGTTGCAGTTTTTGAAAAGGTGATAAAACATGTCCAAAAATAACCAAAAGCTTGTCAAAACAGTCAATTTTATACAAGTCAAAATGCAAGTGTCCATGTATCTTTGAAGATGGACAATTAATTTTGATACTTCAGAATTATTATGAACTCAGCTTAAATATGGAGTGTTGGGGCTTCTGTTGCCCTGTGTGTATGCAGCAACATGATTCTGAATGGGCTGGGTGTAGAAATAAAAAATAAAAAGGCTTGTAATTCCTATACAAGCAGTCAGCATGAATATTAACCAATATTAACCAATTTAAGAACCACAGCGTTTATGAAATGCATATAGTGCAAAGTAAATGAATAACACCTGAATATGTATATACAGTACTGTATTTTTTAATTACTTATTTTTAATTGATTACCATCTAGACTTTGCTTCTTTGAAATACTGTACTGTTTACTGCAACCATTCAAGCTTGATTAAAAAAAAAAAAAAAAGACTCCCCCTCCTTGGCTCTCCAGATGGTACATCCCTGTCTTTTCTCCTCTTCCTCTCATTTTCCTCCCCCCCCCTGTTTTCACTGTCCTCCATCTCTCCACTGTCTCTTATTTTCCAATATTAAGGACATTTACAAGTCCCAGAGAAGCTCTGACTCCTGTTCCATCTCACATTCTTCTTCTATTCTCTACAGAGGTGTTGGAAAGGTAAATGTCCATATTTTCTATTTACCATTTCAGAGCAGGATTTAATGGGAGATTTTTCTGTATATTTTCCCAGCCTACATTTTCGTAACATGCAGAATGCTATGATGCATTAGTTTTCTGCAGAATTCATCCCTCGTCTTTAAACCTCGTTTGTTTTTATTTTTTCCATCAGTTCCTCTCTCCTCCATTTTGCAGTCTGTTAGTAGCATGCATGATTTAGGATGTTTTGTGAGTGCACAGCGTGCAAGATACAGAAATAGATAAAAAAAAATGGTAATTCTTTCTATCTGGTCTATTCCTGCTTAGAGGTAAAATAAATACAATATTTATTGTGTATAAGCTTTTCAACAGCCTTCATTTCTAAATTGCTCAATTCTGTCAAAGTTGTCCCATAAAAATGGAAGCTGCTCTGAATGTGAATATTTCTTCATCTTGTGGTTATGTCACAGCAGCTGTGACCAAAATAAGCATTTTCATGTCCCTTTGAGCATTGAAGAACTCCCATCAATGTCATCTTGTTCCAAGGTCATTGTTGAGGCTCCACTGTTTCAAGGCTCACAGCCAATAGATGAAAATCAGGGCCTCGTTTATATTTCAGTTTGTTTATGCACATTAGAGCATAAAATGATGGGCAAACCTGAATTAGAGGATAATCTGGACGCGTCTGTCTTTTTCTCAGTGAAGCTGCACAAAGCTGACGTTACAAAGACTCCTCCAGACCAGACCACACCTGTGTCCTTGTCTGAGCCCATGGAAGCTAAGGCCAAGTCCGGGGCTTCGGCGCCCAAGGCAGCATCTAAAGCAGAGAAGAAGGAGCCAGCAGCATCACGCAAGACTGACCCTGCCCCTGCAGCCCCCGCAGCCCCTGCAACCCCTGAGCCTGCGAATCCTCCCATTTCCAAGGATGAAGGAGCTGAATCAGCAGCAGCAGGTGATGAGGCCTCTGGTACAGACTCTCTGGAACACCTAAAGCCCTTTCTCATAGGTGGCGTTGTTATTGCTGCAGGAGCCATCTTGCTGGGAGTGTTGCTACTGGCAAGAAGAAATTAAAAATTAAAACCAAATTAGAATATAAGAGCATTACTGCAGACTGGTCCACAGACTATTGGGTTCAGAAGGGAGATAGGAAGACACTGCTTTTTATTTTATTTATTTTTTTGCCTGCGCTCATTTGTAGTAAATCAACCCATTTACTGTCTTTATGAAGGCTGTACAAGGACCACAACTATACTCACTATGCATGAGACTGCAACAGTACTGTAAATGAAATGTACGTAATTCATTTCTAAAAACAATTACCGAGTTTGAGAGCCTAAACTTTTTAAATGCTGCTATATCTATTTCATTACCGTATATTTCCTCAGTTTGCACAAATATCAACAGGAAGTTGCAATATTTGGGCCTTTTTGCACCAAAAACAAGCCTGGTTCAATTTTGCTTTAAATATTTTGAACATTTAAATCCACTGTACTCCTAGTATTCCTGGAAATCACAGTCCTAGGCTGTTATCTTACTTTAGATTTAAAAAAAATTAATAATAATTGAAAGAGCAGGAACAGTTGCACAGTAAAGAAATATGCATTTAATTTTTAAACAAACACCCACCCAGGTAGCATATTATTTAGTATTTTTTTCCAATTTTTTGTGAGACTTTTAATCTGCATTTAACACAATCAAAATGTGGTGAACTGTGTTTTATTGTTGTGTGTTTTGGTTGTTTGTTTTGTGAAAATAATGACTTAATTCAGTTTTGCCACCCAAACATAAACCACTGTTTTTATGTTAATTACTGGTATGTGGTGCAATTTGTCCCATGGTTATGATAGTTCTTCTAATCTAACAAATTTAGGCAAAAATAATCTTCTAATGTATGTTGTCTCAGAGACAATCTCTGGATCTCAAAAAAACAACAACATACAATCTGAAACAATCTACTTGTTTCAGGGTTAGGATTTTAAAGCACGCAGTGGCTAAAACATGGTTGTTTAGGACATAGTACGCAGAGGATTCATGAAGTTGTTTTGGTGTAGAATTAAAAAGAAGAAATATTTTTATCATACAAACCTGAAATTATTGTTTTGTATCTTGTTAAAACAGCAACGGTAGTGATGGATTTGTGTTGATGATCTAACACTGGCTGAGTAGTTTTACTGTTTCAGTTTGAAAGCCTGCTGTCAAAATGTTAACATTATTTCTTTCTTCACACTTCTCTTTTTGTTTTCAAAGTCATTAACTTAAAAAAAGTTTTAAAATGTCCTACAGTTTTAGCAGCAGGAAAGTATTTTCCTGTCATAATTCACTCAAAAGAGGGGAAAGGCTGCACAAACATGTCCAGCTGCACACAATATGTTCAACTCGTGTCCCTCTATTCAAAGTAGAAAGTTCTGAAAAACAATATTATAATTTCAACGCATTTCTGACCAAAAATGTTTTATGAACCTCCAACAATCACCCCAATCAACCTCCCTTATCATGTCCAAAAGATGGTATGCCAACACAAAATTAATTTCACTCTGCATTGTACAAAATGGTGTACTGAAAAAAAGAATATGAAAATGCCTATTTTCATAATTTCAACAGCGTATAAATGCAATAATTCAGGTAGGACTCCTCTTAGCAATGTGATGTAGCAAATTAAATTACATAGATGATGTATTACTGTATGATATTACTGATGGCAATGATATTTATAATGGTGACTGTGATGATGACAATGATGGATATAATATATATATA
>JARVGV010000645.1:1353969-1365478 GCA_031762435.1 Hypsolebias longignatus | reverse complement strand
CCCCCCCCCCCCCCCCCCCCCCCCCCCCCCCCCCCACGGTGGGGAAGAGGAAAAGAATGGAGTCGTCACTCTGTGTTGATTTCTTGTGATCTGCAGGTCAGAGCACCAACAATGCAGGACCGACACAGTTTAAACTACAACATGAGAGGCGTCTATTTCAACTACAGCTCACCATCACAGACATCTGCTAATGAAGACATCTGAAACTTTACACAATCTTTTCTTCAGCAAATCAAAAGTGATGCTTATTATCGCTTCCATCTCCACCCCGGCTGACACGTCAGGGAGCAGCGTTTCTTTAAATAACTACAGTAACAACACCCTCTGCCAGCAGCTTGACTGCATGATTACAAAGCATAACGTGTTAATAAGTGCTTTTTCCTTTGTGTGGCTGGAAAACTCCCCACAGCTGACACATCGTTTGGTTTACCATAACCTCTAAGTTATTATTAGTGACCGCCAAATCTTGGTTTTAATTTATTATTAAAGATTTGCATCAAAATTTAATTTATTTCTTAAAAAAATACTAATAATATCCCAATCTGATCTACATTTGTAGATTACTGTTTTTCTTTTACATTTTATTTTTGGATGTAACTGGGACCCTGTGTACATAATCTTATTTCATCACATGTACCACATGTGGTGCAAATGATGATGAAGAACCTCTGACTCTGACTGATTTGTGCTCTTATTGCTCTTTATACCGTTGTAAACAAGCTCTTTTAAAAATAAAACACAACATCGAAACATTTCCTACAACATCTAAGAATTTCAACTTATTTCAACTTTTATTTAACTTGAAAATGCTGCAAATTGTGCAGTACAAGTGATTTTATTATAATGTGTTCATTTGGACAGCCTGTCTTTAGTGACGTGAAATTTAAAAAAAAAACATACAAGCTTTGAATCTTATGGTCTCAGGTTTCTGTTAAACTCATGTCCATTTTTCCTTTTGTTCTATTATTTACTTATAAGTCTTGACCTGATCCTCTCTATTCTTTAAATGTAGCGTAGAAATACTTCACATACAGAATTAAAAAAAGTTCATGGAGCTGACAGTTTGTAGAGGAAGCAGATGTTGCTTGTATAAAATACGAGCAATATATACAAATATAACTTCCTCACAATTTGGATTAAGCACATGTTCATAATATTTCAAGATGATTAATGCATCATCTGAATAAATTAGTTGTTTTTATATTTCTTCAGTTTTTGGAGGTGAGAATATTCAGAAACATGTTCCATGCAAACGACATAAATGATTTCAACCAAAAAAACAAACAGCTGTTTAATAAAACTGTTTTTGATGTGAGAATCTCAGAAGAATTTAAAGGTCTTCATTTCAATGTCATGAAGAGTATTTCAATTCAGTTTCAATTTATTGATATAGTGCCAAGTCAGAACAGAAGTCATCTCAGGACACTGAAGAAAAGAAAAGAAAAATCACTGTACAGCAGTCCCTCACTTCTTCACGTTCGTTTTTCACAGACTGGCTCTATAGTGGTTTTTCAAAATAAGAGCGGACCTGACAAACAATTGGCTGATTGATGGATGAGCTGCACCATCAGCATGGACTTTTTATTTTAAATACATTATTTTAAATTACTTAGCACCTGTGTGCAGCCTACAGCTGTGGGGGAAACTTCTTCCTGCACCTGATCAGCTGATCTCCTGCAGAGCGGAGAAGTGGGCGTGGCCGAGAGTGCGGGAACTGAAATCATGACATTCTGTGCTCTATTAGAGCGTTTAGTGTCTCCCCCTGGCTGTTCAGGATTAGTAGAAACCCATCAGCATTATTGAAAAACTTTCATAGTTTATTTGAATGAATCCAGTCCTTGACATCTAGTTGTCCTGAACAAATTCATGTCCAAGTTGAACAGAATTCAAACATTTGATGCTTTAATGCAACACTATTAGATCAGAATGCAGGGTCTAAGAAAGTCACACGCATATTTTAAATTAGATATAATTTTAAAAGAGGGGGGACAGAGGTTACAGTAATTGTGTAGTGACTGTGCAGTTCTCATTGTTGAGACTGTCAGTGGCCCCACTGTAAATGTTTAAGTCTGCATGTTTACCTGTCGCCTGTGCTTCTTTTCCAAACATCTGTTTTCAACCATACACACGACAAACCTTCTCATACCAACAAACCCACCAGTCTGAAACTGGTGGGTTTTACGACAGCGCCATCCACCCAGTGCATGAACAGCCTGAGACATTTACAATGGAGCAAGCGAAGCTCAGCTACACAGCCGGGGCAGTTTACTGTGATTAAATAAGACGTAATATGTGCCTGTCAGCTGGTTCGGTCTATACTGTAAATGCTTTTGTTGTAGGAGGAAGTGTCTTTGTGTCAGCTCCGTCAAACCAGCAGCACGACCCTTGAATCACCAGTCTCACACAAACACAGCTGTACATTTTCACTCATCTTTCCATTCAGCCGTGCTCAATGAGCATCTGACTTTAAACCTTCTGCAGAACACATTTATCAGATTTATTAACATGAACGGAGGACTGGAGCAGTTTTCTTCTTTTATCCAAATGTAAAGACACAACGCCTTTGATCCTGAAAGATTCAGATGCATCTGACTGCAGCTGATGAACGTCTTTACTCAATATGACCAGTGGATTGACCCACAGACGTGCAGCTGTGACATTTGATTCCCATAGCGGCTACACAAGCATGAGCACATGACACAAAATATAAATACAGACCTGTCCATGCAGCACAGAAAATCACAGAATCACAAATGTCGACTGTAATGGTTCATAGGACATAAAGCGAGTGGCTGTGGTGGTGGAGAGAGTTCATCCATGCGTATAAATATACACATTTCTTCACCATCAAAATGTGCACAGCAGTTTTATACACAGGCAGAAAGCGCAGGCTGCGGCTGCAACACAATGATGTTTGTGTGTGTGTGTGTGTGTCCATGTGTGTGTGTCCATGTGTCTTTCTGTTACCAGAATACCTTTTGTAGTGATCTAAAGGTTAGATCACTACACTTTGTTGTACATTTACAACTCATCAACTTTTGAAATTAACTCCATTCAAGATGGCTTCCACAGCCAACTGACCTAAAAACACAAATATGGTGATAAATCAGACAATTTTATAGTTATTGATAAAAAAAAATCTGGTGAAGTCACAGATTGTGCAAGAAATGTGTGTAAAATGTTGTAGTTAACTAGTTTGTATCAATTCCATCTGTTAGAAAAGTATCGAATGAACCGCATGACACATTTTATTGAACCTTTTAGAAAATAATCATTGGATGCATCTACAACTGATTAATTTTGGAGTCTATTAATTGAAAATGGTAAACAGCCAGCTGACCTTAGAAAACACAATAATGTCTATGATTTTGTTGGGTTTATAATTTTTAATTTATTTGCGCTAAAACTAAATGTGCCTACAGCTAAAATTAATTTACAACACATACTTTAGATGCTACTCAACATCTTCATCTCCATCTTCTACCACTTATTAGTCTGGTCATGGAGGTACCAGATCCAGGACAGAAACCCAGACATCCCTCTCACCAGTAACATTTTCCAGTTCTCTCTGGGAGACCCTGAGGTGTTCCCAGGCCAGAGAAGACACACAGTCCCTCCAGCGAGTTCAGGGTCTTCCCTGGAGCCTCCTATCAGCGGGGTGAGCCCAAAAACCTCCAAAGGGAAGCATTCTCCTGAACACCTGTCTTCTGGACTCATCCTCAGTACTAAGGGTGTTGCTTTGGTCCGTCGTGGTGAAGCTGAGTCAAAAGGAAAAGCTCTCTATTTACAGGTCTGTCTATGTTCCAACCCTCACCATTCATAAGGTTTGGATCATGACCAAAAGATGGAAGTCTCAGATATAAATGTGCTTCCTTCACAGGGCGGCCGGGCTCAGCCTTAGAGACGGGGTGAGGAGTTACGTCATCCGGAGGGAGCTCGGAGTAGAGCCGCTGCTTCTTCACCTTGTAAGGGGTCAGTTGAGGGGGCTCGAGCATCTGATTGGATGCCTTCTGGACCGACGCTGCTCATGAAAACAATTAGGATTAAAACTTGAACTGTTGGAGTCAACTTTGTTCTGATAACAAACTGCATCATGAATCACGATGGATTTTAATGAAACTCTCAGAAAACATTCAGTTAACATATACAGGTAGCTACAGCTGGTTAACTTATTCAAGTTGGCCATCACAGCTCATCAACAATCAAACAGAAAGGCTCTACCTCAGTCAGTTTTACAGGAGACTTAATGTAGTAGTCACTGAAAGTCATTCACAACATCGCTGAGCGTGGCATTTTGTGATGTTGCGTTAGATTCAAGGTCTGACAAAAAATGTCTACAGCTGTCATTTCTCATCACAAGAGGATTCTAATTTAAAACTCTGGCATGACAGCTGGCAGGCACAAATCATTCTTCTAAGGAATGTTTGACGTTTAACGAGTTCTCCTCAAATGAGTTTTACTTCTTCTATTTTGTAGAGGTACAAAAAAAAAAGAATTTTACCAATGAAAACATGTTCATCGTATTTAGTCATCTAATTTTACCAAACAGCTGATGTTTTTTATTTATTGTCACAATCAGACCTAAAACGAACATGTTTGCAATTACTAGATCGTTTTAATAAATATGGACATGTACTGGATCTCCTAAAGGGTTGAACTTGGGAATTTAAAAACAGAAGCTAAATGTCTGCAGCGGTGAGTTTCCCCCGTTTCAGCCTGCCAGAGGCTATCTCGTCTGAAACACCAGTTACATAATTCATTCTTTAGAGACTGTTGTAGCTATGACTACTGAAATATGTGCCCCCACTTAAGGTTGTACTCACTACCACCATACATCTGTAACCATGGCAACACAAGTTTTCAAAATAGGCCGGTAAAATCTAAGGAATTTTCTTTGAGAGGGTCATACATATATACAGTGTATATATATATATATATATATGTATATATATATATATATATATACATACAGTATATATATTTATACAGTATATTTTAATTTTATATATATTTTATTACTGTTTATTGTATGCGGTTTGACTAAAACAGGTCTCTCTTGAAAATGAGTCCTCGTGGCCAAATGGACTAAATGTTCAAGAAGTCTTAGAAACAGATCTTTGACTGCCTGATGCTTAAGCTTCTACAAACTCCAGCAGTCCTGCACCACACAGGCCACTGTGTCCGTCTGCTCCTGCAGGAAACATGCTGTCAAGAAAGATGCAACGCAGACGCTGTAGTCCTGACAATCAATGGGCGAGTAAGAGAAATGTGCAACAGCAAAGTTACCATCTCCCCTTGGCAGATTAGTGTGAATCATCAGACTAAATCAAGCTCTGCTCTTTGTTAATTTCCATTTTTCCAATAACGGAAATGCAAATAAACTGCTATCAGGTGTTTGAACAAAACCATCTGCTCCCTAACAGGTCTCTCTTGAAAATGAGTTCTCGTGGCTCAATGAGACTAACCTGGATAAATAAAGGTCAAATGAAAATAGCGTTAACACAATTTTTATACTTTTAAACATGGGAAATTTTTCATTCAAGACACAATTAATAAACAAAATTTTAATGTCAACTTCCAAAAATTACAGTTTAGAGAAAACAGCATCAAAAACCACTTTAAAACTTTACCCATTCACTTAATAAACATAATAAATGTATCGCCACTTCTTCAAATTATTACAGAAAACTCTTTACATGAATCGTAACAGCAGTAGTCAGACCAAGTAACACGACTTAATTTGTAAACCCATCAATGCAGGAACACAAATAGTGGTGGGAGGGGGGTTGGTCTGGGGATCTTCTTCCATGAAACTTTGAATAAAGTTCATCCAATTCTCTGCATTTTGGTGTAATTTTACGAGTTGTTAAATATCTGTGTGTTTGTAAAAAAATAAAATAATGTTTTATTTTCTTTTGCGGACCCCCAAGGACCGTCTCACAGACCCCCGGGGGTCCAGGACCCCCAGTTAGAGAACTACTGGTCTAAAAATGTTAATAAAACAGAATGCATTCATTTGCTAATCTTAAACACATTTTCCTCATAATAGAAAACAGTAAACCTTTCAAATATTCAACTAAGAAATTGTAAGCTAGTGGCGCTCAATACAGGCATGCTAGCTAAAAAGTAAAAAGGCAGCGCTCACTCTGCCTCTTCCCTCACACTGACCAGCGTGCAGCTCAGACTTGTGTCAAACAACCGCCCCCCGTCGACAAAAATTACGGACGAGATGAGCGCCACACCATGGCAAGTTATCAAGGAGAAGATTTTTAATTTAATTGCAGAACACATCTTTAAAAAACTGGGACAGGGAAGCAAAAGGCTGTAAAAGTAAAGTAGCATGACTAACAGCTGGAGCAGCTTTTTGCAGCTAATTAGGTTAATTAGGAAAAGGTCAATAAGAGGACTGGGTTTGAAAAGAGAGGCCGAAATATACAGAAACAGTTTGATTTGCTTTTCCCACACTAAATGAAACTCACTCGCCATGTGCTACATGAGGAAAAATAAGCCCAGGTTCGTATTTAAATCTTCCCCGATGATGTCATCAAGAAAAGACAACACACAGAAGCGAGCTGGGATCAGAGTCTCAGGTTAGATTGTTGATCTTTATCAGCGCCATGAAATGTGGAACCATTTTCCTTCTGAAAACGGTGAAAGCCAGAGTCCTGCTGTTGAGCTAAACCACATGTCTGAACGTTCTGCTTGTGCAAAACACCGTAATTCAACTTTAGGAGACAAACTGTTGAGATTCAGCAAGAGCTGGAAAGATGGGAGGAAAAATAAAAAGTTTTAACTTGGAACTCATTGAACAGGAGCAAGCACACTCCACCCAGCGTTGTCTTGTTGGCTGAGAGAAACCTTCAGTGTCTTAACGCCAGTGTAAATACGTGACCTTCATGTCGGTCTGCTGCATGGCACGGAGCCCACTGACAGCTACACAGATTATGCAAAAGGCCGTGACATTGTAATATTTACATAATCACTTCTACGGGAGCCACAGCAGTGGAAGTGCTCTCAGGACTTTTTGTGTTTGCAGTTTTAATAAAGACTTTTCTTTTTTCAGACAAACTGCCTCCGGCTCTTTACTCCACGCTGTTTTACATCTTACAACTGAATCCTGCTCCTTAAAGGCTACGACGACCTCTTCCACAAGCTATCGTTTCAGTTTAAGATTCTCCTTTATATTTAACATCACTAATCAAAAGAAACGTTTAATGGGAGGCTTCTTTTTTTTGTCGATAGTTGGTGATGTTCAAACCAGCTCAAACCCGGGCGGTCCTGACTTGATTGTTTTTCCACCACCTCCGGGAGCGGATGGAAACTGCTCTCAGGTGCAAAAAATGCAACCAGTGCTCGGCATGGAAATGTAATTTCCTCTGCATGAGCAAATCCTTTTTTTTCCCCCTACCAGTCATAGAGAATAAGGCAGAATGTTTATTATATATATATATATTATACTGTATATTTGTTTACTGATGTCTGTTGGGTTTGAGCTTTTTTTTTTTTTTTTTGGGAGTGGGTCAAAAATCAACAGAAACAAGGGTTTGCTGACCATTTATATTTATTCCAGACATAACTGACGTCTCTCCTTTAATTTGAACCTTTCAAAGTGCACATCAAATCCATCCAGAGTGAATATGGAATAAATGACAGGATCCAATTTTAGTCAGGAAAAAAAATTAAAATAAAAAGACGTTTTTGTAATGAGTTTGTTCATTATGTGCTCTTATTTAAGTAACTCGTGATGATCAAATAAGCCAAACAGTAATTCCTCCTGGAAGATAAGAAACAAAATGGTTCTAATTTCACTCTTCTCGACCTTCTGTGTTCTTCTTGTTACTGAGAGGAAATGAGTTTTTGTCAGACATCTCAGGTTATTTTCAAATTATTGAGTACAGAGGAGAGAGGCACCAGCTCCTCCACAACATGGAAATGTGCAGCTGCAGCCATCCCCCCAAAAAAGTCCTTTTTAAATGCATTTGCTTCTAATTTCAAAGTAAAAAGTTAGTAGCTTTATGTTTTTTATTATTTTTTTATTATGAAACATATATAAAAAGTGAAAAAGAGCAAAATTGTATTTTTTTCCTAAATCAAGTCCTGTTTTAAATGTATACGTCATTGGGGAAACATCATTTATATAGCTCAATAAATTATCTGACATGCTACAACTGAAAGGTCAGGTTAGCTCATGCTTCAACAGATACTGACTGAGATTAAAACACTTATGAGACAGTGAGCATCAACCCAACATTTATATTTGACCTGAGAAGGAAACTCAGTTTTCTTACCTGTGCTGAGCAGCAGGAGCACCTTCATGCACAGGTACTCGTCATAGGAGACCTGCAGTCGGACGAACTCGTTGCAGATCTTCAGCATCTGCTTGCACTGGTCATCCATGAGAGGCAGATTCATGCGCTCTCTGAGGAAACAAAAGGAAACGTGATGTTTGGAGAACAGGTGGAAACTGCAGTGGAACAAAAACAGAAGTGAGGTGTACGTTCGATACAACGTGGAGCTTTTTCCACCGAGTCTGAACTTCAAATCTCATTAAAACGGTCGCGCAGAAGGAAAAAAAAAAAAAAAAAAGTGGCTGTAAATCCAGTCATGGTGGATTTTCACACCACGTTTCCACTTCGGCACATTAACGTCGTGTTTTACAACCTTAAAAAGTAATACGCTTCTACAGAAACCAACTCCACACAAAGATCTGCAGAGAAATATGATTCATGCACAGTTTTATTTTTCTCTTTCTGTACAGTTGAAGTCTTCATGGAATGTTACGCCGTGATACGTGTTAACATGAAAAGTTTTACACGAAGCTGCTTTTGTTCCCACAATAACATTCACCACACACTTTGACCAAAGCATCTCCATTAAATCACATTTTCCTTCAACTATTAAAACAGCCATCTTACAGTGGACCAATGTGTGTGAATAATGTCAGAATAATAAAGATTACATGGATTTACACCTTCATTTGATTTAAAATATTTATTTGACTAACATTTGATATCAACCTAATTCAAGATGGTTGCCAAAGCCAACTGACCTTAAAACACCAAAATGGCTAGAACGTGTAATGCTAGGTTTTTAGTTTATATTTCATTTCACAGTATTTGTACTTGAATACAATCAAAAGACTTGTATGCTTATGTATGTGGCAACGTGGTAAGATTAGATGGCGTGTTGAAGCTGAGACACTATGTTGTGTCTATTTATGTAAAATAAAATAAAACTGGGTGTCCCATTTGACTGAGAAAAACTTTAACCACTGACCCTTTTGACACTGGGACAAACTCAGGGGTAAAAATAAACCCAGACAAGCTGTGCGTTGATGTCCCCGGTCGCTGCGGGATCTGAATTGTAAATGTTTGTGGTTTTCAAAATGGTTTTCCAAGTTTTTATTTTATTTTTTTCTAGACTAGAATTGAACAGGGAATGCAAGTAAACCTTAATGTTTATGGTAAATAATCAAGTGGGTAGGAGTTATACTGTGTATAAGAATAGTGGTTGTTTATTTATTTGTTGTTTGTTGTTTTTTTGCTTGTCCCAGTCAGTGTAGAGTGATGAATCCTGGCGAGTGGAGGAAGCAATTTTATCCACCACCAGGCACAATGGTGGAAGCAGGGGGTGGCATAGATTGAGCTTTGGCCACCCCAGTCATTTGACCTGACCTGTTTTAGGACTCTGTTGGTATTTCTATATGCTCTGTTATTTGAAACTCTGGCACAAAATTTCCTGCGGGATCAATAAAATTCTATTTTATCTTATTTGAGGAAACTATACTTTCAAGCACTTAAAACAAGTGTTCAAACTGTAAAACTTAAGTTTAAAAACTAGAAAATATAGTTTCCTCAAATGATAGGCGTGATCAGTTTATATATATGTATGCCGGTGGCCATCTTGGACTCTGACATGGCAACCCAATTCTCAATAGTGACCTTTCTTATGTCCAGATGCAGCCGCACACACCACGATGGCAGTTGGCTTGTTGCTTATTTTTGACCCAATCATTTGAGGATACTATCCTTTTAAGCAATTTGAAAACTAGAAAGCATAGTTTCCTCAAATGATTTGGGTTGCTGGGTCATTTATAAGCCAAGATATAGATAAGTATATATGGCAGTCATCTTGGATTTTGGCAACCCAATTTTAGAAAATAACTTTTTTATGCATATATACAGCCCAAAATGGAAGGTTGGACCCAACATATTTTTCAAGCTATCATGCTCGGAACATGCACTGGTAGACGAACGGACAGGGGGTATTTTACAATTCCTCCTTTCTGCTCCGCAACTGAGGAGAAAAACAACCTTGTAATTTATGGGATTTTATGCCCTAACCCTAAAACGTAACTTATGTCTGAGTTGAATCATGGGCAAACAGATGGTCGACTAAGTGATGCCAAGAAACTGACAGCCATGGAATGAGTAAATAAGAAGTAGATCAATCAGACAAGGGGGGGCATAGTGGTGGTGGGACCTTTCTGGGTGGAGTTTGCATGTGTGGGTTTTCTTGGGGTACTCTGTTTTCCTTTCACAAACTAAAATAATGCATGTTAGGCTGATTGGCAACTCTAAATTGTCCCTAGGTGTGAGTGAGAGAGTGAATGTTTGTCCTGTTTGTCTCTATGTGTCCCTGTGATGAACTGGAGACCTGTCCGTGGTGTCCCCCGCCTCTCATACAGTGACTGTTGGATATGGGCACCAGTAAATCCCGTGACCCGGAAAGGGAGAAGCGGGTAAAAATAATGGATGGATGAATCAAGACAAAATGTTTTGCAGACACAGCAGTCTAGTTAAACAGATGGGTACGCACTTGTTTATGACGAGGTCTGGGGCAAAGCAGAGCATCCTGCCGTTACACTGCTCGTAGGACCTCCAGCCAAGACTGAAGGACATGAGGAACAGCCAGGAGCACTGCAGCAATGTCATCTGGTCATCAAGGTGGAGGCTACGGAAGCCTGGGAGAGGAAGATAAAGCTGGTTAGACTCAAAAAACAGACAAAACAAGTAGAAAGGAAAACAGAAATTCATAACCCAATTATTATTCATACACTAAATGACATATTTATTTTAAAATGCGCATTAAAACATTTTCACGATTTCAACACAGATGTGCTGCCAAGAAGGTTTTAAAGATTTGCCAATATTTGCTATGCTTTACCGACTGGTCCATGACTGATGGAGATTGATTTGTATTTTTTAATTAGATGTTGGTGCAATTTTTTTCTGTTAAAAACAACAAGCAGTGTTTCTGATTCAGGCTACTGGAACAGAAACACTGATTTGCCAGAGTCTGATGGGTTATTGTTTTTAACCAGACAAACTGTGACCAGGAGCAGCTAAAAGCAACACCTGCAGTGACAGTCAGAGCAAAGCAGCTGTCCGGTCTGCCGCCAGTGTCTCCTCGCTGACTGGGCTTTTGTCAAATCAGCGAGGAAATCTACAAAACACACTAATGAACAGAGGAAGGAGAACAGACGCAAAAACATTGTCATCCCTTATGT
>JARVGV010000645.1:1327855-1340101 GCA_031762435.1 Hypsolebias longignatus | reverse complement strand
CATCCATCCCACCCACATGCATACACCCCTCCATCATCCATCCCTCCAGCCAACCATCCATCCAACCAACATCCATCCATCCATCCATCCAACCATCCATCCAACATCCATCATCCATCCATCCAGCCAACCATCCATCCAACTAACATCCATCCATCCAACCAACATCCATCCATCCAACTAACATCCATCCAACCAACATCCATCCAACCATCCATCATCCATCCATCCAAACATCATCCATCCATCCAACCATCCATCATCCAACCATCCATCCAACCAACATCCATCCATCCAATCATCCACATTCCATCAATCCATCCAACCAACATACATACATCCAACCATCCATCCAACCATCCATTCATTCATTCAACCAACCAACCAACCAACCAACCAACCAACCAACCATCCAGACATCCATCCATCCATCCAAGCAACCAACCATCCTGCCATCCATCCAACCAAACATCCATTCATCCATCCATCTAACCAACATTCATCCATCCAACCATCCATCATACATCCATCCATCCATACAACATCCATCCATCATCCAACCATTCATCCTTCCATCCATCCAACCATCCATTCATCCAACCAACCATCCATCCATCTATCCATCATACATCTATCTGTTCATCAATCCAACCATCCATCCATTTGTCCATACATCCAACAAACCATCCATCCATCCATCCATCCATCTATCATCATACATCTATCTGTCCATCCATCCAACATCCATTCATCCAACCATCCATACATCCATCCAATCAACCAATCATCCATACAAACATCCATCCATCCATTCATCCATGAATTATGTTTTTACTGGACATGGAAACAGTGGTCAGAACATAAATTCTTAAACCTTCACCTCTTCATCTCTTCTAGGTATGATTATAAATTCTAGTTCTGTCTCAAGGTCTCCTCCAGGTGGGATACGGTCAAAACGCTTCTCTTTGGAGACGTTTATAAGAAGTTTTTACAAGGTGCCCAAACCACTGTAGGAACTTGTTTTACTGAAGAGAAGTCTCGACTGCATTCTGAGCTCTTTAAGAAAAACTACAGAAGGAGTTGTAGCATCTTGTCTCTAAAGAGTGAGTCCAGATTAAATTAATTATTTACAGTCTCCATGTTCCAATACATGGAGACTGGTTTTCTTTGCACCCTCAAATATTCCTGCTCAGGCCAAGACAAACAAAACAAACAAAAAAATAAATTAAATTGATAAACAGAAAAAAAATAAATAAATAAATAAAACTGGTTCAATATTTTGTGGCAAGAGCAAAATATAGACGGGCAAAATCTTCTATTAACACTCGATGTTTCCAAGGAGCAGCACAACAGAATCTTTGGAGAGCCAGTTTTACCACAGCAGTTTGCAAAGATTTATCAGCTGGACTCTACTGTCCAGCATCCTGGCACACATTCCCAGAGAGGGTCAGAACCGTGATTCTCCCAGCCAGGTTTAAAAAACAGGCCTCTCCACTCAACCTGTCAGTCCAGAAGCACGAGGCCAAACATTCCTGTAGTGGTGCGCAGGCGTGTTGAACAAGACAATCCAACAACATCCAGGGGCTGGAGAATTCAGAGCGTATCTGATCCACACCGTGTCCGAGCCACCGCAGAGTTTTAATGACCTCAGCCCCCGTGAGCCCCCTCTCAACTCCACGACTTCTGCTTCATTACACAAGACACACTTTGAGATGCAAACTTTCATTCATAACTGGGCGACCGTTTCCCAAAAACATTTCTCTTTGGCATAAAAACTATGCTCTGAAAATTTATGTCACCTTAATGAGCATGCTGTGTTATGTTTGAGAAATGGAATTGGATGAAGTGGAGAAAATGGTAATTTATTCAAAAGCAGCTGTTGGGTTGTGAAACATTTTTACTCCATTGTTTGTTTATTTGGTTTAAATGTGGTAAAAAAAATAAAATGAACTTTAGCTTTTATAATAAAATTGTTTCTTTTTAGAAAGAAACAAGCCAGGAAATGTTTCAAATCATGTTATTCAATAAATTCATATCTGTATTTATTTGAGAAGTCTATTGTAAGTCAAAAACACAGACATCGAGTGTGCAGCTACATAAACAGAACATTTCAGACCAAATTATAAATCAAACCTACGTCTTTCACAACAGTTAGAGAAAAACGTTACAAAGATGAAGATGCTTCCTGTCTTTATTTTCAAAACTACCAAGAGCACCTGAAATAGGAGTAATCTGAGCTAAAACCTACAAATATCTACAGTAAAAGATTAATTGTACATTTTTTTATAAAGATAAACAAAAACAAAAATGTCTACAGCTAAAGGTTACTGACATCATGATTCTTAATTCTGTTTTTTATTGTGGCGTGTTAAAAACAGAAATGTCTGTTACGTGGATCCAAATACAAGTAAAACAACTTACAAATGGTTGTGATATGTATACACTTCATGTTCACAAAGCATTTCTATATTGTTTATTGTGTATTTAATGGTTTGCATAAAAATAAATGTTCAGTTGTGTCTGAATTCTGAGAAAGAAAGTAAAAAAAAAAAAAAGCCTATTTTTGCACACGACTTGCAAAACTTTCTAGGCCAGACACATTTTTTGATGCCACTTCTCACACTTTTGCCCTCATTTACCCAATACAATATTTAGCACAGCCATAAACCGGCTGTTATTAGTTTCATAAAGAACACGACAAAAAAGCAACAACTGTGTGTTGCACCAACAACATGCTTGCTAAATGAGTTTTTATTCTAGTGGCCTCTAACCCTCAAACCCTCGCAGAATCAATACAGCCCTTTAACAGAGCAAACAAAATTCAGTTTTATCTTCTGATCTCTAGGACTTCACTGGGATCTGGTACTTGTCACCATCATGCACGTTTCTCCTTCAGATACTTACAGGAAGGACTTGACGTCCAGACCTCTGTGGCGGATCTGCTCCATCATGTGGTCCCAGCTGCCTGGATTTGACCGTGATCGACCAGTCCCTGTTCCTCTATGACGGGAGGCTCCAGCCGGGCTCCCCCGGACCCCCCGTGGGCCCCCACGGTGGCCCCCGCCGCCCGGACCTGTGTGCAACTGGCCCAGACTCTGCGAGGTGACCGGGGGGTCATTGGGACCTGGAGGAGGCTGGTGAGTGAGGGGCTGTTGGAGGCTCTGCTGCCGAACGAGGGGCCGAGGGCGAGCCACAGCCGAGGACGGGATGTGCTCCAGGGTGGAGGCGGACGACAGGGAGGCATCCCCGAAACTGAACAGAAACACACATCTGGGAGTTAACGACGTCAAACTCTACAGGACAGAAACAACAAGACCACGACGACCAAATCCTGCATTTTAAACCACATTTACCTTCTTTTCATTCAACCTTTATTTAAACAGGTTAGTCCCACTGAGCCTCGGGGGCTCATTTCCAAGAGAGACCTTCTTATACAGTAAGTGTTTAAAAACAGTTAATGTGGTTAAAACATGGCGTAGCTGAAAGAGTGAAGCTGACTGAGAAGGAAAAATCAACTTTAGTGAAAGAACAAAGAACAGGATTGTAAAATGGTTGGATTATTATTGAAGGTGGATGAAGACAGCTGTTTTGAATTTCAAGTTTATGCTGCATGGCCTAAATAAAATAAATAAAATAAATAACTAGGCCTGGGTATGATGTAAACATTCAGTTATGCTTCCTGGAAATGCTGCCAAAACAACGTTGAAAATAAACTCAAGCTGAAATAGAAGCATCACTATCACTTCACTCCAGTCTCCATCTGCAGCACTGAAATGTTTCTGGACCTTATCTCTCCTCTAATTAGTCGTGACCCACTTCTACCTTCTTGCCTCCAAGACTTCTGCTACCATCAGTCCTTTTCTAAGGCCCCTCTGGTCCCACCATGTTTCCCCTCTCACTCCAATGTTTCTTCCACTTTGCACTTTTGAAGACGGCTGCTCTGCACCTCTCCATCTCCCACCCTCATCCCTCACATATCTCCACACCACCTTCCATCACTGCTCCTTAAGTCTGTTGTCTAATGAATGCTCTGCTTCTCTTATGGTCCTCTAACAGTTCTCCTCTCCTCGTCTTCCCCTCCATCACTACGCTGCCCGATGACTGTAGCTTGTGCTAAACAGCTGTGTCTGGAGTTAATGCTGTGAGGGAGGATTTACTGCCTGGACTTGAGTTGTGTTAGTGAGGCTCTCTGGTATTAACTCAGCTTTAACCCTGCTGGAGAGAAACACGCAGAGGAGCACAGCAATACTGGGTCAAGTAAATACAGGACAGGAGTTCATTTATTTATGGAGTCAGGCATGCATTCTCTCTCTCACAGAAACATTCATAAATATCTCACAAATGATCCATATGGAGTAGAGGCGTTGATGCTGGTTTACTTGATGCTAATTTTCTAATTGAGCAGGTGTATGGACGTGTCAGAGAAGGCTTGCAGAGTTTAAGTGTGGAGCTTTTGGACCTTTAGGGTTCCAGCAGAAACTACTGATGCATCTTTATATGACGGTAAAAGTTGAACCGTTGTTGCTAAAACAAAGAAACACCAGCTCTTACTAACAATATCAAAAGTAAAGTTATAAAGCTATAACAAATTTAAATCACTCCTCTTTTTCAAAATGTTTTAAATGTTTTGTTTTTTTAATAACTACCAGCTTAGTGCATCTACTGTATAGTTTGAGCTTACTCAGTGCATCTTCTCACTTTAATAAATGAAAACATGACATAAATTTTAGTGTTGAAAAAGAAACACTGTAGGTTGGTGACGGGACACTGTGACACCTCCATCACAAGATGTCACTAAATCCTACAAAACGGGAGATGGCAACATTTGATTGACAGTTTATTGATCTCTTCAGGGCTGCACAGTGGTTCAGTTAGCAGTGAGGCCCCACAGCAAGAAAGCTACAGACAGACTTCCTGCTTGTCCTGCAGGTGTTGTGCATTTTCACAGTTTTCTAGATTTGTCTGTGAAGCACCAAACAGTCGTGCATTCACCCTGCGCTCGAGGCCTCTCGATCTGCTGAATTCAATTACTGACTGAGGGTTCTTCTCACATTTATTCTTGCCTGAAAGTCAATTAAGGCGACAACAAACCTTGAATGATTTTGTGATTAAAGGAAATTGAGGAGGGTGAAAAACAAGGGAAGAGAAAAGAAATGTGACAGTGAAGAGTGAAGGAGAATCTGAGAGAGAGAGAGAGAGAGAGAGAGGAAGAGGAGGATGAAGAGGAAGAGAAGGAGGAGAGGGAAATGCCCCAAATAGAAACCAATTCCAGAGAGGAGGAATGGAAATACAGCGAGAGCAAAAAAAAAAAAAAAAAAAATGACGGGAGCTGATAATATTGAAACAACCACTGAAATTCAAGTCGAAATGATTAATGAATTATTTAAATGCTGAAAAAAGTTGGAATGCCAGAGGAGCCTGGAATATGTTTAGTTAAAAACATAAAATACTCTGACAGCTTAATTTTAACTGTTGGTTCAATTTTGTTTTATAGTTTAAACTCTTTTATTTATAATTTTTATAACTGTTATTTTATTGTAAGATTTTTTTTGTTTATTTTATTTTTCTGTTGTCATTTGCTGTAACACAAAAATATCCAAGTGTTGATGTAGGATTTCCTTTTTGATAATCCTATAGTTAGTGTTGGCTTGGTTTCCTGAGCGATCCCTTAGTTCTGCTGCTATAGGCTCAGAGTGCTGGAGGACAAACTGACCACATGTCCTGTCTCTGCTGTCTTTACTTACTCTGCTCTACCTGATTGTATTTATTTCTATCTTAACATGGTTTTTGTCTTTCCTCCTACAGAAAGTACACCCGGACTATAAAAACCACACCTGGACTATTAAAAGTACACCTGGACTATAGAAAGTACACCCGGACTATAGAAATCACACCTGGTCTATTGACAGTATACCTGGACTATAGAAAGTACAGCTAGACTATTGAAAGTACACCAAGACTATAGAAACCACACGGACTATTGAAAGTACACCTAGACTATAGAAACCACACCGGGGCTATTTAAAGTACACCTGGACTATAGAAACCACACGGACTATTGAAAGTACACCTGGACTATAGAAAGTACACCAAGACTATAGAAACCACACGGACTATAGAAAGTACACCTAGACTATAGAAACCACACCGGGGCTATTTAAAGTACACCTGGACTATAGAAAGTACACCTGGATTATAGAAAGTACACCAAGACTATAGAAACCACACGGATTATTGAAAGTACAGCTGGACCTGTCATTCTGTGTCTGTCTCTCCTTCCTGTCCTCTCAGACGCAGCTGGTTGAAGCTGGTAGATGCTCATCCTGATCCTGGTTCTGCTGAAGGTTTCTTCCTGTTAAAGGGAGTTTTTTCTTTCCACTGTCACGTTTGTGCTTGTTCAGGATGAGAGACTGTGATGAAGTGAAGTCAACACGTCTGCTTCTTCATCAATAGAGAACTTTTGCTAAATGACTTTATGTTTGTGAATGTTTCTGTTCAGTGCCCTGAGACAACGTCTGTTGTGACTTGGTGCTATAGAAATAAACTGAATTGAGTTGAATTGCATCTATTATGTCGTGGCAAATATATATTTTTTAATTTGATACCATTAAAAAATACCCTCTGTCCTCAACATATTTCAGTCATAACCTGCCTGTGTAACCAGTTTTAGTAGCACAGAGGCACGTTAGTTGGATACAGATCCCTTCTTTCCTCCAACAAACGCCGTGATCTGTTCAGTTTTTGCTCGACACGTCCAGGCCCAACATCGCCACTGATCACAGCCACAACTGAACATTTAGCATTTGTTGAAATGTTAATTACAAAGCTCCACGCCTGGAACGGAGCCAAGCTTTGTTTTATGTGAACATCTTCTTGGTCAGGTTTTGATTTTTGCTTTGATTCGAAACAGATGGCGACAATGATTTTTTCTTTAACTACTGAATGCCATGGGACCGTGGAGAGTAAACCAGTTTATTTTGCTTAAATGACAAATGCACAGGAGATGTATGCGATATCCATCAGCTGTATTTGAACAGAACACAAAAAGTGAAAAAAGGAGTTTTATCTCAACAAGTTCTTCAAATCAATGCACAGAAACATTGTAGAAGTTGAATTTGATGTTTTGCGTACCACAATTTAGTAAACCAAGAGCTTTATTATACGTTCTGATTGTCCCACTTTTAACTCTTTAAATTGCTGTTTACTACATTAACAGTTTATCTCTACAGAGGTAAAGGACACCATGAATGCTGGTTTGAGTTCAATTGATTTGAGCATCCTGAAAACTTGAATCTATCTTTCTGCTCTTTATGAAGCAAAACACTCAGAGACAGAAAACTAAATGAACACGTATTTAAAAAAAAAAAAAGTACTTTCATTTGTGTGTCTAAAAATTGTCAAACTTAATTTGCAGATGTTCTTTATTTAAGACAAAAGACAAAAATGTATGTTTATGAGCGAGGGAGCGTTCTGAAGTCGATCGTTCTTAATTTAGCGCACTCTGCAGTGACAGCTTCTCTTCCAGGCTTTATTTTTCTTTATGCACAAGCAAAGCATCAAAAATGGCTTCATGTAGTCTTTGTCAGTTCATGCAAGTTGCATTCATGATACGTTTTCAGACTCACGTCTGTGAATCCCACACCATGCTCTGGTTGTGCCCACCCTCATGCGTACCCCATGCCACCGTGCGCCACTCACTTGCTAAGACGCAGACCTCCGGCATGCAAGTGGCTCTGGACCATCTGCCAGCGCCCGGCCTTGGTGCCCCCCGACACCATGCTTCGAATGCTGTCGCTGCGACTTGGCCCCGCCCCTGTACCAGAGCAAGCGCCACCCCCGCTGTCACTGGCACCCGGTGAGGGTCCAGCACCGCCCTGCCCACCCTTATCCACTGCCCCACTGGGGGTCGGAAGGGGGGCGTCAAAGACAGACAAACAAGAATGGGCGGGAAAGAAAGATTCAAGAGAGGAAACAAGAAAAAGAGAGACAGAAGAAAGACGGACGCACAAACGTACAGGGCCGGAGAGCAAAAGTGTTGTCAGTGAAGTCAAACCGGTAAATTGTACATTTCATGAGATTCAATCTGGAGTTAACAGTCATTCAAAAATGAACTCTCTTCCAATTCTAGATCCATATGCATTAGGACAAAGAGTTGTCAGCTTCTCACCAGGGGTGAATACAACTTCAGACAACTCATTTCATAGATTCATTGTTTATATAAGTTTAAAATATATTCAGATCTGCTGTAACAGACAAGAGATCCTTCCTGCCCACAGCCACCAGCATCTACAGCTCTTTAATGAAACCAAGATGATGAGCTTCAACATTTAATTTACCTTCAGAATGAATGAAGTATTTTTGAATTGAATGGAACTGAATAAGAAAACTTCCACCAAAATGCAGAAACAGGCTCTAAAAACACTTCATGCTGGCAGAAACACCATAAACTAACTGGTTTTGTATAAACTTTATCAGTCTCTCCATGTTTGTGGGTGAATTTTTCGCATGCTCTTCTTCACAGCACTGAGGTCTACTGACACTCGTTTAAAGAAATCCTTTTTCAACCCTCACCACCACTTTTAAACAAAGTTTAGTTTTAGCTCAATGGTTTTGTTGTCATCTTTCCATTAGGATCAGAGGGGTTTATCTTCAGCCATGCCATATGCTGACGTGGCCTTGAGCTAAATGCTCCTCGTTGGTGCGTGAGTCACAATAAAGAAAGAGCTGCATAAACAGTGCAGATATAAAACAGAAGGTTATGTATGTGGGTGTGATTGGATAGAGGAGGAAACAGTGTGGAGTGTTTTGAAGAGCTTATAGTGAGGTTAAAATGGAGACTTATAAATGTGGACCATTCTGGCCTTTGGACCATCACAGCATCCTGGTTTATTTGTCTTTCTCAGCATCTATTTTTGATTTACCGCCGTGTTGGACTCATTGTCCAGTTGAATGATACAGTATTAGCTGAAGATTTAGCATCAACACTTTGGCTTTAGCTTTATTTCTAAAATACTTTTGATTTTTGTACAAATTACTGAAATGTGCTCGGGCAATGTAGCTGCACAACAAACCCAGCCCACTGTTCTTGGTGTCGAACTGCCGAACATTTCAAACTGTTTTTTCCTGCAGTCCAAAGAACTTTGTTCCAGAAGCTATGTGGTTGGATCGGACAGTGAAAAAAAAAAAAAAAAGAATGTTTCTTTTTTTAAAATAAATACTTCCTTCTAGCTAATTTGTCCAAAATCCATCTTTGTTCAATCATCTTTCTGACTTTAATTCTTCCTCCTACAGACAGAAGAAATCTCCTCTTCTGGAAAGATCAGCAGCTCTTTACGTTGTTTTCCAGTTGAACAATCTCTTTGTGTGATTTAAAGTAATGAGCTTTCCCAAATTAAACAACTGCTTCTCTTAAATCTTTGCAGATCAGACTGGCGTTGTGTTAAAACACGCCTGGAGCAGCCAACGACACACACAAGCTGACAGTCAGTCAAACACGTGTATTTCAAAAAAGAAACGTGCTGTAACTTCCTACCAGTTTATATGAACTACCAAAGGTTTTTTTTTCCTGAACTTTGGCTTTTTTGTAATTATTACTATTATTATTATTATTATTATTTTCAGTTATGGCACAATGTCATATGCTGAGGGTTGTCTTCCAAAGTGTTTGTAAAACTGTGTCCTAATGCATAAAACATTAGAATTGAAAGCAGGTGCACTTTACTTTTTATCATACCAATTCTTTTAACATGACCAAAAAATAAAAAATAAACTGGTGAGAACAAACTTTATACAAATCATTTTTTGAGTGTGTGTTTACATTATTTAGAAACTTCTTAAGGTCGTTTTGCACAGACATTGTGTTGTGGAGTGGGAATACATTGTCTGCTACACAGAACCCAGCAGTTGGGTTTAAATACTGAGACACGAGTCCATTTTCCTCCTCACAGAGGACGGAGAGGGTCGACCATGACGTGGGTAGCTCAGCTAAGTGACGATGAGGACGCATCGTTCTCAGGTTTCAGGCTGCAGATGAGAACACAGAACGCTAACATCTGGAAGCTCACACACCTGCAGAAGTTGTTTGTTTCACGTCAATATGACCTGCAGCAGAAGATGGTTACTGCGTGTCCCACAAACCCTCCCCCAGCTGACCTGGACGTAAAGTCACGAAGACGAGCACAGACTGAATGGTGACTTCAACACGGGACGTTCTGAGTGAGAACAGACCACACGACACACGGATGCACAACAGGAGGGAACCCAAGACCACATTTAGACATTAAAGTGATAGTTCACGTGTTTGAAGTTGGAACCTGTATACAGTTTATGGACTTTTATCATCTTGTCTGGTTTAGATAACTTTATAAGACAAAAAGAGGTTTAGTTCTGCAGATCGACAAGATTATGGCGAGTCAAGTTGGATCTAGATAGAAGTGGTTTACTGTCATCATAAAACAACTTCAATCTCAAACATTTCATAACGAGTTAATGCAAAATCAATTTTATTAACATTTAAAATGCTATCAGTTTTTCAAAATGCTGTTGTATGAGCTAGATATTCTGCTGAGTGTGCCCTGAATTGGCCTGGAAATGCTGCAGCTAGCTGCAGTTACTATTTTTAGTATAAATAGTTAAGATTTTATGTACATAATCTCAAAGTAAGACATTGGTGGCAACATAAACATTTATAGAATTGCATTTTCATAAACCACTGTAAAACTTTAACGTCTGGAGTTGTTTTAAGGTGGTTAGCTTATCTGTCCTGTCAGAATTAAACTCACTAAAACATTGAGTCTCAAAGAGCTATCTACAACTGGTAAGATGCTCTTTGTTCATAACCTTTCCACATAACCTCACATTAAATGATTTAACTATTGACAGTAGATTGAAGGTCAAACAAATAATTTAGAACTTCACATTTTCTGGGTAAGAATTCTCCCAGTGACCATCAGAATCTTGAATATTGACTTCTAATTTCTTTCTTCATAATTAATTTTTGTAAAGTCTTTATCACATCGATCTGCCCTAAAAGTTACGTCTGCGACAAACTTTTCCCAATTTGCAAAACAGTTCTAATTGAATTTGAGTTAGAAATGGATAGTTTGCTCATCTGCCATCACAATGTTCAGAGGTGACTTCTATTATCAAAAGTTAACTCTCATGCTGACGTATGCTGGTGTAGATTCTCAGTCATCCAGGACATGATAAAATCAAATAAAGTCCAGTTGGTTCTGTATTGAATGTTTTTTGATCTTATGCTGACGGCACCATGCAGAGGAGTTGCAACAACAGCTTTCATCTCCACCGGTCGCCGAGTTCACAATACTTTCAATATCACTGCTCAAACAGAGGAACTAATCACTGGTGGCTCTGAAAGAACCAAGTGAGTTGTAATTAAGGAGGATAAGAACAAACAGGTTCACTTCCGGCCTCGTGATCGTGTGACATACATCTAAATGATGGAGGGGAGGCTGATACAAGGCAGACATTTAACCACCCAAACACTTAATTGCTCGGCTGTACATGAAGGAGACGGTGCGATTATTTTTAGAACGGAGCTCAGCAGACAAGGCTCAGGAGGGCTATCAGGCGGCCTTACAGCTCTCAGAGTACTACAAGTTACAGTGGGAGTAGTCACAACAATAAAACAGAGCGGATGGAGGAAAAGGTGACAAGGAAAGAAACACAAACACTTTACACACAGAGATTACAAGAAAGCAAATGTGTGAAGGAAGAGGAACATAAACCACCCCGTTCAAAGAACAGCTGGACGTTTCAAGAAATATGCTTATTTGTTTTCTAGTGGGGAGCCTGATTATAAGATTAATTATGAAAGTACAGCCGGCTGCTGGTGAGCTGCTTGGCACCGAGTCTAACAGAAGAGCCATTCAGTGGTGACAAAATCCATCTGCCAACACTTCCAAAAATCACAAGAGTTTGCAGTTTTCATTTGCACAAGTGGCAAAAGTACTTGAAAGAATCACAGCCTTATATTCTGCTAGTGAAGGGTTATGAAATAAAATATTTGGATCAACTAAAAATATTAATTTCTCTGACATTTTAAAGGAAGCATTCGTTTTTCTACTTCTAATCGACAGGATTGGGCAAGAAATCAAGTGATGAAGCTTCTTGATTGAATTTCTAAGTTTTGACCTGAAGACCAAATAATTTTTACACATTCAGGAGTTTGACTGCATCATTTTTAAAAAACAAACTTTTAGTACTCGTTGTTTTTGAAACATATAT
>JARVGV010000645.1:1144199-1155934 GCA_031762435.1 Hypsolebias longignatus | reverse complement strand
GAGGTGTTCTGAACAAGTCCCACTGGGAGGAGACCCAGAGGAAGACCCAGGACACACTGGAGGGACTAGGTTTCTCAGCTGGCCTGGGAACGCTCCCCGGAGGAGCTGGTCCAAGTGGCTGGGGAGAGGGAAGTCTGAGCCTCCCTACTTAGGCTGCTACCCCCGTGACCCGACACCGGATAAGCAGAAGAGAATTTCTGGAGTTTATTGAACCCAGGTGCAGGAAGATGACCAGAGGCTTGAGGGGTAAAAAGTTCAAACAGATTTATTTTCCAATTCAAAAACTAATCGCTGACAGGGCATCTTACTCACAAGTTCTGAGGACAGGGCGGGAGGCAGAGCACGACACCAGAGAAGGACCAACCAGAGACAAATGGCAAGACACCAAGGAGCTGAATAAATACACACACTAACGAAGACAAATGACAAGCACCTGTGATGATTAACACAGAACACAGGTGAGACGAGGGCTGAGCACAAGGAGGAGGATCACTGAGAAGTGAATGAAAACATGAGGAATAGACAAAGACTGGACAAACCCCCAGAACTCCTACATTGTCTTCTGTGTTTGATTCTTTTTATAACTCTCCTTGTTTTAAATGCACTAAAGAATCCTAATTAAAGTCAATCAAATATAATGTTACTGGTGTGCAGCTTGCAGCGATCAGAGGGAAATGTACGCCGGCTTGTTCTGATCTCGCTGGTGTTACAACCAGCTGGTGGGGGCTCAGTGTTTGGCTGTGTCTGGTTTCTGCTCTAACTCCCCCCTCCCCACCCCCATGCCAGAACAGCTGATGTGAACCAACACTGTCGCCAAAACGCTTTCTGTTTCTGTCGTTTCCACATCACCTTTACAGTCATCACCTGTCCATCTGACAAAACATCCTCCCAGCCGGGCACTGAGCTGAACATGCATGCAGCCGTTGTCTCTATAACTCTTACATTTAGCACCGACAGCAGTGAACTGTGAATAATCACGTTTGGTGCAATGATCTTAAAACATTAAACGTCAGGGAGGAAAGGATTTGACCAGTCTCTGTGTTGTTGTCTGTTCCTTTCAGAGTGCAGATGGAGACGCTCAGACTCTCACTGAGGTTGATCTGTTCATCTCCACCCAGAGGATCAAAGTCCTCAATGCAGACACGCAAGTAAGTACTTCCTGTTTCTCCTCTGTGTATTTCTGAAACAGAGAGAATAAAGCTGCTCTCCATGAAGGTGCACCCTGAACCCTGATGAAGGAGATGTTGTTTGGCTGTGCAGAAGCTTTGATGGAGGGTGAAAGCCAGGAAACCCCCCAAGTCACAACGTGCAAATGTTTTATTGATTTTACATATCCTAATAATTCAATTATTACCTTTACCAATAAGCCTATTTTATTGAAATGTTCAGAAAATAAGTGTTGGATGTGCATCTGTATCTAACTTCTAGGGTCATAAATCCAAATCAAGATGGCAGCCACAAGTGCAAAAGTGGCTAAAACTCAGTGGTTTATACAGATTTTGTGCTTAAATTTGACGTGAGAGTAGCTGAGAGTCACTGACAGCATAAACCAGGGCGATTCAACTGGTGGCCCATGGGCGACTTCAGCGACTTCAATAACTGTGGCCCCTGAGCAGTTGGTTGAAGAGCCTGCTCTATGCTCTGAGAGGAACATCTGCATTACTGTGTAAGTTCATGCGTGACATCGAACCAAGCAGCTGCAGCTTTGTGTTTTCTTTGTGGACGATGTCATCGTGTGGTGACGGCAGCTCGCACACCGTCGAGGACGATGTCATCGTGTGGTGACGGCAGCTCACAGACCGTCAAGGACGATGTCATCGTCTGGTGATGGCAGCTCACAGACCGTCAAGGATGATGTCATCATGTGGTGACGGCAGCTTGCAGACCGTCAAGGATGATGTCATCATGTGGTGACGGCAGCTTGCAGACCGTCAAGGATGATGTCATCGTGTGGTGACGGCAGCTTGCAGACCGTCAAGGATGATGTCATCATGTGGTGATGGCAGCTTGTCAAGGATGATGTCATCGTGTGGTGACGGCAGCTTGCAGACCGTCAAGGATGATGTCATCATGTGGTGACAGCAGCTTGTCAAGGATGATGTCATCGTGTGGTGACGGCAGCTTGCAGACCGTCAAGGATGATGTCATCGTGTGGTGACAGCAGCTTGCAGACCGTCAAGGATGATGTCATCATGTGGTGACGGCAGCTTGTCAAGGATGATGTCATCATGTGGTGACGGCAGCTTGCAGACCGTCAAGGATGATGTCATTGTGTGGTGACGGCAGCTTGTCAAGGATGATGTCATCGTGTGGTGACGGCAGCTCGCACACCGTCGAGGCCTTTTTGTTTCAATCTTCTGTTTTCATCGTTTTCATGGACAGTTAGCTAAACATGACACGAACGTGTGACGAAGCCTCTCTGCAGCTCTTCACATCATAAAACGAGTTTCGTGCTCGCAGCAGAAGTAAAATGCACGTGCATGCGCTGGATGAATCATTTGCAGTGCTTCTTGTATCTGCAGTGTGGCTCTCTGAGTGTCAGAGTGGGAGATGTGGAGTGTGGGCAGCCGGCTGGCAGAAAACAACGTGCTGCAATGCGGTGTCTGTCTTCCTCCCTGTCTCCATCTGGCTGCCACTGGTCCTGGCACTTCTGCAAAACCAACCCAGAGTCAGATAAAACATTAAAAACTAACTCTGCAGTTACATGCAGCCTGCACGACGGTCTTCAGTTAGATCCAAGTGTAGAGGCCAGAAAACAGCATTGATTAGTTCCACGTAATAAATCAGAGTTAAAGAGTTGAACAAAACTGGAAGAAATTTCAGCTTATTTTTATCAAACATGAACAAATTCACATTTTTCTAATAAAAACCAGACGTTTCCTCAGAGTCAGCATCTTTTCTAAAGTGTCATGTTGTTCATATTAAATGTTTGTTGGAAGCTGCATTGAGTTCGGAGGCTGAGTGGACGAACAGGCCTCACACATTATTCAAATGAACACGAGATGCTTTGTGTTTCTTTTTGCACCTGATCATTCTTGTCAGACGAGTACGAGCTTCTTACCGTCTAATTCATCTGAATCTGTTTTGTGCTTGAGCCTTCACAAGATTTATCTGCTCCAAAATGAAAAGATAAAGATATTATCATGCTGTGCCTGGTTCATTTTCTTAACATTATTATTTTAAACTTGTAAGAAGTTATGTTGTGAGTAACGGTGTGTTTTTCAGATCTGTTATCATCATGTAAATCTCTCAGCATTCAGTTCTAATGTTATATTTAGTTTTCGTGTGCATTTTTGCCGTATATTTCCTAATAGTTTTGATTCATATTTACAGAAATAACTGCTCTGGTGTGAAAAATAAACATGAACAGAATAATCCTGTATGTTCACAAGCTGAGCCTGTACTGGAAACTGACATTTGGTTGCTATGCCAACAGGAAACAATGATGGACAACGCGTTGCGCACCATCTCCTACATCGCCGACATTGGGAACATCGTGGTCCTGATGGCGAGGAGGCGGATGCCTCGAACGGCCTCACAGGACTGTATCGAAACCACACCTGGCGCACCTGAAGCCAAGAAGCAGTACAAGATGATCTGCCACGTCTTCGAGTCTGAGGATGTACGTTCTTCTCACTCACAGCCATCAGGCAGGAGTGTTTCTCGTCTGTGTTCATGTTCCTGAAACGTCTCATGAATCATTGGATGAGTTCAAGTGAAGTTTGAAGAAAGGAGTCATTAGAAAACATCTAATTCCATTTCAAGTTGGGTGCCACGGACAGCTGAGCTTTAAAATCATAAAAATGTCTACACCTCAGTCAGTTTACCAGATTTTGACTTGAAGTTTACTGAGACTGATCCTCAACATGAATCTGAGTCTTAACAGATGGTACAAGATCTTCCTTCAAAATGTGTCCATTAATGATTTGGAGTCTGTCTGTTAGTACAGTATATCATGAACTAATGCAAAAGGTCTCATGAAATGTTTAGGAAATAATTATTGGACCTCTACGACGAATTAGCGTTTGGAGGCAACCTAATTCAAGATGGCTGCCACAGAGAACTGACCCCAGAAACAAAAATGTACAAATATTGTGCTGTTCTTTGTTGCTGTTGCAGCTAAAAGTCCTTCACCAGCACAGAAACACTAAAAGTTACTCATTGTGCAAGATCTTTGTTTAAAACATTCACAATGACTGTTAAAGTCAACTCTGTTTGTTGTCCTGAGCTAGTGGACAGATATCAATCAAACTTTTAGAAATGAATTAATGGATATGATGCACACCTTCAACGGATCAGCTTGTGGGGTCGGTCCACTTGAAGACGGCCCCACATCAACGTTTCACCAACACAGAAATGTCTAATCCAGTCACGTTTATAGATACTGAGCTCAAATATAATTAATTGATTTGGTCACCATAGCAACCAAACGCACTTGGACGTTTACAATGTTTTTGACTTGCTTATAAAACATTTGATCAGTTTAGATCAGTGAGACCTCACTTTACTTCCTTATTCTGAATTTAGCTGTTTGTGAATGTCCCATTTCTGCTGCGAACAGCCCCTGGTCGAAGCCGGATGTCACCGACGTCAACCTGCCAGGCACTTTGGATTTCCCCGATTTATTTATTTTCACCCCGTGAAGCTGCTGCACGTCTCGTTGAAGACGTTCCTGTAAGACTTGGCAGAAGGAACAATGTTGCGCCGAGGAGCCAGCAGCTCGGCATAAAGGCTGGACTCCAATCTGTCCCCTCTTCAGCTCGTTCCTTCACCAGCAGCTTTCAAAGCTCGTCCAGAGTTTTAATGAAACTATTCAGCCGCTCATCCATCAGCTTATAAACCGTTTCTGTTGCTCCAGCTTCGTTGGCGACGGCTGCGGTTCCTGTTTTGGACTTTTTGTTGGGCAGAACTAATTCGCTGTGGGGGGTTGGGATTGTAAAGATCATAAAAACTCAAACATGTTTGTTTTAAAACATTTAAAATAAGACATAAGAGCGTCCTTAGTAGAGATAAATGATGCACTTTTTCTTAACTGACAGGATTTTCTGTTCAGCTCTTTTGTATTAACGATGCATTTGATGTAAATAATGTTAAACCTGCAGTCAGGGAGAGAAAAATATGGAGGAAAAAACTTGGATGTGGTTGTTGGGAGTTTTATTAGTTAGAAGTCAGATTTTAAGTTCAATTCTGAAGCTGCTTAAACATGACCTAACTCTTATCAGAAGTCTTGCAGCAGCCCTGATGCTGCTCAATAATCCAGGTATAAAAATCTAAAGAAGTTAAGTCTGGTCCTCTGGACATTTAAAAAGCACAAAACAAAACAAAGCAAAAAAAACTGTAGAAACGTTTTGTCTTTCCTCTGAAAGACTTCCTCAGTCTGAGGAGCTGTATTCAGCTCAGTCTTATAAATAGCACCTTCTCACAGTGGATCAACCAGTTTGCTGCTGACAGACAAAACCAGCTGCTCACATGATCAAGGAGGACCATCAGTCTAACGATGGATTGTTAGCACCTGATGGTTGTTTGCTATTCACAGAGGCTGAGTGATACATTTTTTTTGCTTTGTTTTGTTTTGTTTTTTGAATGTCCAGAGGACCAGACTTAGTTTTTTTAGATCTTGCAGCAGCGTTTTGGATCATCTAAAAACATTTTCATCAAATTATAAAGAAATTCAACAGCACAGCCTGGAAGTAATAAATGCAAGGACCAGTTTTCGTTGCATCATTTTGAGACAAAATGTTTCTAAACCTAGTACTGTATATTAAATTCAATTCTTTAAATTAATTACAGTTGAGCATATAAAACATCACAATAGTTATGTCAACTTGAACTTTCTTCTTCTTAAGAAAAACTGACTCATAAACTCATTTATATTTTCTTGTTGCTACAAATGTAAAACACCAACAAAAGATGTTTATTGTTGTACAATATTCAATTCCTTGTGCATAAATTAGACTTTGCATTTCACTTTTGTCAGCTACATATCTGAATTGGAAAAACATCCACTCTGAGTGAAAACAAAAAGTATTTGTTTTATTCTAAAAAAAAAAGCTAAGTCTGGTCCTCTGGACATTCAAAAAACAAAACAGGACCAGACTTAGCTTTTTTAGATTTTTCTACCTGGATTATTGAGCATGCATCAGGGTATTTGTTTTATTATTTTACAGATTATTACAGGATGATTTTATGTAGGTTTAATACGTAACCCAATAATATCAAACCCTGATGGACAAACTACATCTTAGATCCTTATTTACTGTTTCTTTCACAATTTATAATTTTCTATTGTTGGATGTAATTGGGACCTTGTATACACAATTTTGTTCCACCTCATGTACCACATGTGGTGTGAATGACAATAAAGCACCTTGAACTTGAACTAAATGCATATCAGCATTCAAAGAAAACCCACAAAATGAAACAGTTGTTTCATTTTCTGTCTTCAGGCTCAGCTCATCGCCCAGTCCATCGGTCAGGCGTTCAGCGTGGCCTACCAGGAGTTCCTGAGAGCCAATGGGATTAACCCTGAGGACCTGAGCCAGAAGGAGTACAGTGACATCATCAACACACAGGAAATGTACAACGATGACCTCATTCACTTCTCCAACTCTGAAAACTGCAAAGAGGTTGGTCTATGAAAAGTGAATCAGTTGTTCTCTTGTTCTCTGCAGCTGTTTCTTTGTGTCGGTGCAGGAGATAAAGACAAAAACTTTAGTCGACTCCAACACAAATCTCTCTCAGGCTGCAAGGCAGATCGATGAACACACACGTATTGTGGCTATTAATGACGAATGAACATAAAATAAATAAATAACATATAATAAAACACAAATAATTCAAATAACCAGGAGGTTAATAAAATAATAAATAAATTTGTTATTAAAATCTACCCAAAGCATTTCCTTTTTGTTCATCCTGTCCCTGAAACATTGCTGGAGGTTTTCAGAGACCGTCTGACATCATCACGCTCCAACTGGAGGCACGGGAGGGTTTTGGACTGAAGACTAAACCAGGATATCTGGAAGCAGCAGAGCTTCACAACCTTGAAGTAAATTCCACTCAGAGTCAGAAATCTGACAGTCGAAAGAGATAAAACAGAAATATGCTTTTGTTATTGTCAGATAATTTTTGGTCAAAGGTCATGGATATTTTTATTCATAAGGTTGAGAACAAGAAGCCCAAAACAATACCATCTGTCCAGCCCTTCCGATCTTATCTCTGCCCATGAACCTTATGTTTGGTGAGAGCACTGGGTGAGAAGGCTGCTGCTGGCTTCAAGGACACCTCCCCATGAACTCTGTGAACTCGGCTGAAATGAGAAGGGTATAAAAGCGAGCAGATAACGCAGCTCAGGGCTTTTTTCTGTGACTGGTTTTATCGATGTATGTGATATATGTACATTTATTTAAGTTCTCCTAAAATCTGACCTTGCCAGTATAAATACCAGTTAAAAATCTTCTGGGCCAGCGAGTGTGGTTCTTTTGGGTAAACAATGTTAGAGAGAGATTTTCTCCCAACAGTTATGTATTTCTTCTGTTCTTAACAAATCCACGATGAAGATGCTCCCACAAGATGTTTCATGTTGGTCCCATGCTGTGAACAGAACCTGAGCAGGAACTCCTCGCAGCTGAAGGCCTTTCTGAAAACACTGGGATTCTTTCAACATGCGTCACTTTTAAACACGTCTTCTATCTGAAACTTGGGACGAGCTGACGACAATCACTGCTAAGAATCAAAACTCAGATTAGGAGCTGAGTTCTCCTGTAATGACGGAGGGCAACGCGTTGATGTTGCAGACATGAAGTTTTAAGTAACGTTTTATGTTTTACACTGTGAAATGCAGTTTGACAAAAGTTTCACATATTAGCTTTGTGTTTTTGTTCAGCCTGACATTTTGTAAAAACTAATGATAAACTTTGAACGTCAGTTTGGGGCTGGTGTAAACAGGTGTTTCTGTGGCGTTGTTAAAGATTGTTTGAGATTTTTAAAAAGTCCTCCGTGAGCTTGACATAAAACAAACGCTGCATGTTGGGATTTCAGACGTCATTCATCGATGTGGGGCACGTTTAAGCTCCAACAGCCTTTGAGGCAGAACTTGATTTAGCTGTTAAAACCTGTTTTGTTAGATAGACTTTTATAATTTTGACATTTTGAGCATCTGTATCTGTGTCAAACAGTAAACACTTTTCAAACTAAGGGTCAGTTTCAGGATCTACATTAGCTCAAGTCAGAGACCAGACATCTGCTCTTGGTCACAGGTTCCTCATCAACATTTCGACTGGTCTCATTTGATGTTCTCTGTTGCACTTGTGACATCATCAAAGATTACTGAAAACATTCAAGAGATACAAGTATTTTACATTTCACATATCATCTTGGGGGCCAGAAAAGATGTCAACGAGGGCCACATTCGGCCCCCGGGCCTTGAGTTTGACACATATGGTCTATAGGAATCAATCAATCAATTAATCAATCAATTACAGATCAATAAAATTCAATACTGTCAATATGGATGAAGTGCAGTTAGATCTATTTTATATTTCAATCATTTGTGTCATTTTACCAAAACCATGATGAAAAGTTATAATTATTCTGAATTTTAGCACAACAGACAGTGAAAGTGATGGTTTGTGAATTCATTCAACCTTTATTTAGGCAGGTCTAAATGTCTAAATGTCTAAATGTTTGATTGCTGTCAAAACAGCATCACACAAACATTTTTTCTGATATATAAAAAGACTTATGCTACACAAACACCTTTAAAAAGAAATCTCCTTTTTCCCTCATAACTTTCTTTAAAACATATTTCTTTTCTTAGAAGTTGTTGCCAAAAGTCCTTTCCAGCATCTTCTCATTTTATTTATTAACATTAAATTTGATGTTCAGTCCAGTTTCTAATGCCTTTTTTAAATTTGTAAATTGAAGTTGTGCTTAAAGACGAAGAGATTGAAGACAGAATCCATTTATAAATAAATCCTCACGGACCAGAGCGTGAAATGTGAACTAATCCAGAGAGTTCAGGAGATCAGTGTCCACCGTCACAATAATGCAGCGTATCTGTAAACCCTGTGCTGCGGAGACGCTGTGCCGCTGACTGATGAGCAGCGTTGCCTCCGACCAGAGGAACTCCTCCTGTGCAACAGAAACTGTGTTGTAAACCTCTGTTTGCTGACAAATGAAGCCTGGTGATGTTGACTGTGCCCTCAGAGCTTCAGAGCTGATTCACGACACACGTTTTTCTTTCTTTGAACTCCTTCAACTGTCGCACGTGACACTGACTTCTGAACATGTTTTCACAACTCGTAGCTGAATGATGTGATGTTAAATGAGCTTCAGTGCAGTTTCAGATTAAAAGCAGCAGCAAATGTTTGTGTTTGATAAAAAGTTGCTGATTCAGCTTCAGTCTGGTGGGTTCGTTGGATGTAACCAGCAAACGTTCTGTCCACAGCTGCAGCTGGAGAAGAGTAAAGGGGAGATCCTGGGTGTGGTGATTGTGGAGTCCGGCTGGGGCTCCATCCTGCCCACGGTTATCTTAGCCAACATGATGAACGGCGGCCCGGCGGCTCGCTCTGGAAAGCTCAGCATCGGAGACCAGATCATGTCCATCAACAACACCAGCCTCGTGGGGCTGCCCCTCGCCACCTGTCAGGGGATCATCAAGGTACAGGGACTGGGCCGAGCTTCAAAGCACATCACAGAAACTGACCGCTCCTTTGAAAAACAAGCAGAAATGTCTGTGTGTCTGTTGAAGGGCTTGAAGAATCAGGTGATGGTGAAAATGAACATCGTCAGCTGTCCTCCTGTTACCACCGTCCTCATCAAGAGACCAGACCTGAAGTATCAGCTGGGCTTCAGCGTCCAGAATGGGATTGTGAGTCTGAGCTCACTGGACCATTAAGACTTTGTTTCTGTATGATGGTTTGTTGACAAGCGTATGTAATATGCTGTATTTCTGTAGTTTGTTTGTATTGATGTGTTATAAAAAAGAGACATATGATCAGTTGCAGTGAAAATATTTACTGAACTTATTGATGAAGCATTCCTGAACGCAGCACGTGCACTGTGACTGCTGGACACAGGCTGTGGCTCAGAACAGCTTCATTTGTACTGAACTGCAGGTGTTTGCAGCCAGTTTCTGACAACGATGGCCTCTCTTCATGAGCACGACTGTCTTATCGTCCATGCATCATCTCAGTGCTCACCTCTGGACACACCATGCTCCCCTCGGCCAGCTTTATATCAACACTGGCAGACGCCCGTACATTTATAATTTACCTACTGGACAGAATGGACATGAAGACAGGCAGATTTGCTTTACTAACCCACCATGTTGGTTTTTAAGAGATGGACATTTTTGACTGCAGTCTCATAAGTTTTCTACCAAAGGAGAACTCCCATAGGCGTCACAAAAAATACTAGGGATGCACCGATCCACATTTCTTACTTCCAATCCGATACTTAAATCTGGGTATCGACCGATAGGTCTCCAGGTCTCTCTTGTAAATGAGTCCTCGCGGCTCAATGAGATTAACCTGCCTAAATAAAGGTTGAATGAAAAAACATGAAGGGGTATCGACCGATACCGATACTTTCCTGATCCAATACTGTTCAGGTATATGAGGCTGTAATAAAGCACTACTTTAATAGAGCACAAGAGGCACATCTATATCACAGACGTCCATCTCACTCATGGTGCAGCCACAACACTTAACATACCGCTAAGCATTATGGGAAAGACATAACACAGTCACGGTGGGTGGTGTGGGGTGTTTGACTGCCCCACTGTTGACGTCTGTGTTATACATGTGCATCTTGTGTGCTGCTAAAGTTTGGGTGTTTCCATTTGTAAGGCTCAGAGTGTGTTCAATGTGTTGAACTCACACGTTGTTAAAGACTGTAGTCTGAAGCCAACATGCATAATGGATCAATAATATCGGAAGAATGGATCCGATATGTAAATTATGCTGGTATCGGAGGCCGATACTGGATCGGATCGGCCCCGTCCCTAAAAAAAACTGTTTCTTTTTACTCTAACTATTTTGAGAGAAACCTGAGAAGCTCAGAGCGTCTGGAGACAAGTTGAAGACTCTTGTCGTTCACCAACGAGTCACTGGCAGCTGCAGCGGTGCTTTTAACGAGGATCACTGTCGACGTTCAGTTTCCATGTTTCTGTTGTTACCATCAGCTGACGTTGAGTGTTCTTCATGTTCCACCGTGCAGATATGCAGCCTGATGCGAGGAGGCATCGCTGAGCGAGGGGGGGTCCGCGTGGGTCACAGGATTATAGAGATCAACGGGCAGAGCGTGGTGGCCACAGCGCATGAGAAGATTGTTCAAGCTCTCTCCAACTCCGTCGGCGAGGTCAGACTGGCAAACAGCATGTTTGCATCCAAACAACTTCCACGTGCACACGTTTTGAAAAGCATCACAAATACTCTGAATGTACTGTGAACAAGAAGCCACTGATTTTACACTTTTACACAGAAACTGTTCTCATTGCAAACAATCACACACACACACACACACACACACATATACACTTTATGTATGTGTGTGATGTATATACATATATATATACAGGTAGTCCCCGAGTTACGAACGGGTTCCGGACCTAAGAACAGTTCGTAACTCGATTCTGCCGTAACTCGGAGCCGAACGCACGCCGAACCAGGAAGTAAACCGGAAGTAACACCGCGATCGAAAACGTCTTTTTAAACACGTTTTTTCAATGTAAA
>JARVGV010000633.1:0-12185 GCA_031762435.1 Hypsolebias longignatus | reverse complement strand
CATGAGGCTGACACATTGTCCAGTTTGAAGACTGGGATTAAGACTTTCCTTTTTCATAAATCCTATAGTTAGTGTTGACTTGTTCTGCTGCTATAGACTTAGACTATAGAGGACACAGTGACCACACTTCTTCACTCTGCTTCTGTCTTTACTTGCTCTGCTCAAACTGTTTTTATTTGTAATTATTTTTTATACCATTAACTTGTGTTTTTGACTTTCAGGTACATCTGGACCAACATCTGGACCTTCCATTCTGTGTTTGTTTCTCCTTCCTGTCCTCTCAACCAGCCGGTCAAAGCAGATGGCTGCTTGTCCTGAGCCTGGTTCTTCTGGAGGTCTCTTCCTGTTAAAAGGGAGTTTTTCTTCCCACTGTCTCCACTGTGCTTGCTCAGGATGAGAGACTGTGATGAAGTGAAGATTCAACTTGTCTGCTGGATTACTAGAGAACTTTACTTCTCTATGTGAATGTTCCTGTAAAGTGTCCTGAGACAAGTTTGTTGTGATTTGGTGCTTTTTATAAATAAAATGAATGAATTTTAAACATCACATATTTAATAAAGAAGCTAAAATTTACTCTAATAAGTTTGTTGTATAGACTGAAATCATGTTTTTCTATTTCCTCCTCTAAGCAGCTTGTAACAAGTTTGTTTTTCTCACAGCTGGACTGCAGAGACATGATCTTTAGATGTGACTCGTCCACCACCTGAACTAAACTGGATCCCATTAACGAAGCAGGTTCACCTTCAAGACTCACCATCGTTCTTCAACTGGTCTTACTGGACTTCACTCAACACTCCAAGGATGAAGAACTGGTAGATTTTCATGTACAGAGACTTTTTAGGAAAATGACCATCATGGATCTACTCCCAGTTCATTTCACTCCAGAACACCAGGTCCAGGTCCAGGTCCAGGTCCAGGTCCAGGTCCAGGTCCAGGTCCAGGCTGTGGTTTAAGGTACTTGGTGTCCACAGAGTCTGGGACGATGAGTTTGTCTTATTTCAGACGTGGTCTTGACATGAACTTGGACAAGTTTTGAACAAACCGTCAGATGTTTGAGTCTCATCTTGTTTCTGTAACGTCTAAATGTCTTAAATCATGATTTTTAATAAACTTTATTTGTATTTTATGTTTTAAAACCAGATGTTTTGTTGTAAATATTTTAATATTCTATAATAATATATAATAAAATGTTTGCACATGCACATCGCTCAGGACATCCTTGTAAAAGAGACGAATAATCTCAGTGGATTTCTCTCCTGGTAAAATAAAAGTTCAAACAAACAAATAAACAAATACAGTAAATAAATAAAAGCACAGTGGACATGTAGAGACAGACAAACAGAACCACAGTCAGAAGATGAAGGAGGAACAGTCTGAAGGTTAACACACACACACACACACACACACACACACACACACACACACACACACACACACACACACACACACACACACACACACTCCATCAAAACCAGGTTCTGGTTCGGATCAGGCGGCGCTGCAGAGCTGATCAATAACTGATTAAAGACTGATCAATAAAGAATCATTTCTATGGTTCTGACCCAGCGGGTCACAGGAGAACCTTCTAAAGGTTTCTGACCTGATGAACAGGAAACATGATGCGTTCAGGGGAAATCTGAAATCTGACACCGTGTTGTGACTTCAGTCTTTTTAAGAAGTCTCATCTGGTACCGGCCCAGAACAGTTTTATACAGAACCGACACCAGAACCAAAGACCAGGACCCCAAGACCAAGACCACAGCTGACTGGTACCGGCCCAGAACAGTTTTATACAGAACCAACACCAGAACCAAAGACCAGGACCCCAAGACCAGGACCACAGCTGACTGGTACCGGCCCAGAACAGAACCAACACCAGAACCACAGACTGGGTTCAGGGTTACTGGTTGGAGCTGCTGTCAGGGTTTGAGATCTTCCCATAATGCACCTCTGTCTGACAGCTGATCAATAATCAATACCTCTGATCCTCCAGCTGTAAACGACCACATTGTGACGTCATCAGACAGGTACTGATCAGGACCCACCTTCCTCAGCCCAGCAGCTCATCATCATCATCAGAACCAGCAGCGGTCCTCTGGTCCGGGCTCGGTTCGGGGCCTCCATCCCTCCCTGCATGGAGCTCCGAGTCCGGCCCGGTTCGGTCCACCCGGGGCTGATCACGCCTCCGGTCGGTGACGTCAGCAGGGCTCCCGCTGTCCCGGCCGCGCGCGCCTCATTGGACCTCTGACGTAGAGGTCCGGTTGATGTTCGGTTCTGAACTCGAGCAGGTTCTGTGGTTCCGTTGGATCCAGGCTGGTTCTGGTCAAACAGTTCGGGTCAGGTCCGGAGCACAACGTTTCCAATATAGAGGCTGGAACCTGAGCCCACAGGGACCCAGACCCGATCCCTGGTCCGGGTTCTCCTCCTCCCCGGGTTCTCCTCCTCCCCCACGGGTTCTCCTCCTGGTTCTCCTCCTCCTTTGTCTCCTCTCTTCCTCCGGGGCGCGGCTGCCTCTGATGCCGACACAGGAGCTCTGGGTTCGGCCAGGCGAGCGGAGACGGTTCGGAGGGTCAGCAGGAGGTTCGGAAGTGAAGAGGAGGCTCTGACGGAGCGCAGGCCGCAGGTGAAGCTCCTTCTCCGGGTGTGTGGAGCTCCCAGTCCTCCCAGTCCTTCCTCCCAGTGTTTTTCTGCTCAAACATCCAGAAAAAGTTCGGGACAAAAGTTTTTAGTCTCCGCCTCCATGAAAACTCCACCCACTGCCTGCTCTGATTGGCTGAGAGAACTGTCGGTCTGTAGGAGGCGGGGCTAAAAGAGTGACGCCATGTGAAGAAGAAACTCGGTCTGCGCATGTCCGTTTCAGACAGCAGCAGGAATAAAGAAGATCCATCACTTTTACCTGCTTCTTCCTTTTCAGGTGGTGCGCACATCCAGCTGTGACTGTGTGAGAGGCGCGGGACACCTGGACAGGTGTCCAGTCCGTCACAGGGACACCCTGGAAAGGTGTCCAGTCCATCACAGGGACACCCTGGACAGGTGTCCAGTCCGTCACAGGGACACCTGGACAGGTGTCCAGTCCATCACAGGGACACCCTGGACAGGTCACACACAAAGTAAATTTGTTTTTGTTTTTAGTATTTTACATGGCATATTGATTTGAATGTGTTTATAAACTTATTTGATTTGAATTTTGATGAATTATTGTCTGTATTTTCTATTTTATTTGTCTAAACCAAGTCTCTCTTGAAAAACGAGTCTCGTGACTCCATGAGACTTAACCTGTTGAAATAAAAGTTGAATGAAAAATGTCTCCAGTCCATCACAGGGACACATAAAGACAAACGAGACAAAACCATTCACGTTCTCTAGTTTATTAAATAATCAGATTTAAATAAATAAACTGAGAAAGGAATCTTTTTTTTAGTTGCTTGAATTTAATCTTAAAAGATTTACTGTAATTTGTTTTCTGCTGACTAACCCTCTTTAACCCTGAGCAGATCAAACACTGGAACAGGTAAACATGTGAACATGTGAACAGGTGAACATGTAAACAGGTAAACATGTGAACAGGTGAACATGTAAACAGGTGAGCAGGTGAACATGTAAACATGTGAACAGGTGAACATGTAAACAGGTGTTGTGGAAATGTAAAACTTGTACAGAATCAGGTGGATTAATAAAAGACGTCTTCAGAAATGGTCTTGAATCTGTTTATTGCTAAATAAGCCGACAGTCTCGCAGAATGTTCCTCCACACAGCCTGCAGGAGTGAGGTCACACATTTTAATCTGCTCATACAGAATATTGTTCCAGATGTTGGAAACAGCGTTTGTTCCAGCGTTATTGAAGGGAGGAGACCTCACTACACTGAACACCTGTCGACCGATCTCTAAACTGTATTTTAGCTAAGTTTCTAGAAAAACTGGTAAATATTCAAGTCAACGGACACGATTCAGTTCTTTTAGTTAAACCCACGTGCAGCAGGTCACGGGAGACTGTTCGTAAAATAAAGAATGAATTCATTCACAGAATGAAACAAAGCTGTCAGGGCAGCAAAACTCACAAGAAGGAGAGAGACGGCAGCAGGAAGAGAACATCAGGCTGAGGAGCAGCATGGTCCACAGACAAATGAGAAGACACAACGACGCTGAACAAATGATGAGACGTGATGACAAACACCTGGGTGATGGAGACAGGTGCGACAGGAACTGAACACACGGGAAGAGACAGAAAAGTCCACATCAAGAATGGATGTTTTACTGAGCATGAACTTCGATGTCCACATCAAGAAGTATTTAGATTAACATCTACCTCTCCATCAATCTGGTGCAGGAAACAACACAGCACAATGACTGCCCTGCTGAAGATGTTTAATTGTTGAAGGACGTTAAGGATCACTGTGCTGCACTGACCTGTCCAAAGCCTCTGGTACTGTAGGTCATCACATCTTCTGCCACAAGATCTCAGATATTCTCAGATCACGCAGTTGGCTGGTTCTCAAACTATCCCTCAGGTCAGAGTCAATGTGTTTGACAGAACGGGACTTCATCTAGTTACCTAGTGGTCACTATCGGTGTGCCACAAGGCTCAGTCTTTAGTCCCACTCTTTTTACAATCTAAATAATGTAGGTCTTAACATCCTGCCACATCCCTGCATCTCTATGCCGAAGACACTGTTGTTTATTGTCGAGGTAACACATAGTTGCCGAGGTTTTCCAGCTTCTTCAGTCTGCATCTGACATCATCCAGTCAGATTTATTCCACTTCAAACTGGTGCTAAACACTGACAAAACCAAAGGGATGTTGTTTTCCAACAGAACGCCGGTGCCAGTAGATCTTCCTCCTATTCTCATCCATGCACGTTGTTCCTACTGAGTTTGTAGTTTCTTACGCTCACGCTAATGTTCTTAACTGGTTGTATCTACTGTACCATCACTGCACCCTGTACTCCTTGGTTCATCATTATCTACATGTAGGCTCTCACACTGGTTCATCTTCATCTAAATCCCTCCTTGGTCTGCTGCCTTCTTAAATCTCCTCCCACATGTCACGTCATCAGTGCAGTTGCAACGTCAGGACATCATTACCTGCAGTTCCTTCAGTGTGGACTGAACTTGGCAAAAAGGCCTTTTCCTACTCAGCTCCTGCACCTGGAACATCTGGCAACAGGAACTGAAGTTGTCCTCCTTGATTTCTTTAAGGGGGTTCAAACATTTGATGCAGTCAATAAACATCAAAGATGTTCTTGTTTTAGTATTTCACCTTGTTTTATACGGCACCTTGATTTTATTGTTTTACAACACTACAGTACTTTTACTTTAGTAAAAGTACACAGTATATTATATATAAAGTATATGTATTATTTATGTTCACTGCTGTTCTAACAAATATCAGTTTATCTGACCTCTGACCTGAGCTCAGGAACATTTAAAACACGTCATCTTAGCTGGTGTGTGTTAGCAACACGTCTCATGAACAGCTCGTTGGATTTGATTGACACAGTGATCAGCAGATGTTTCTCTACAAATGATTAACGTTTGGAGCCATTTTGATTCAAGATGGCTGCCACAGCTACCTCAGCAAACACATTGAATAGACGTCGGTCATTCTTTGAGACAATGAGATGAAATTTAGTTTGACTGTAGCTGAGAGGGAGTTGTTACATTCCTAATGCAAATCAAATATCCAAGATGGCTGCCTTAGCTTTTAAGAAAACATGACTAATCTCGTTGATGTCTTACATTGATCTGAGATTTGGAGAGAACTAACCCAAACACAGAACTGTCCAAACAAAAGTTTAAAATGGCCGCCACGTAGCAGGCCCCATCATCTTCTCCAGGAACTTTCTATTTATTACATCATCACCTTCATGGGGTTTTGGGGGGGGTCCTCCTTGGCTCGTTTCTCTCTGCTGCTCACCTGAGGTCCCAGCAGGCCCCGCCCTGCTCTGATTGGCTCAAACTGTGACTTCAGTCCTGCATCGTCTTTAACAAAACCACAACTAAACACCTCCCCCTCCCTCCAAAAGAAATCCATCACGGTGACGGAGAACTTTGATCCATGGCATCTTCACGCTACAGCCCAATGAGACAGAGACGCAGCGGACTGACAGCCTGAAAACTTTATTAACACATCCGACATGAACACAGGTACTGAGCATGCTCAGTGGGTGGAGAACTTGGGCAGCTGGTCTCCCAGGATGACGCGTCGCTCCACGCCGTCTTCAGAAATGGTCGCCAGTCTGATGACGCCGCCGCTGGAGCCGTCCCTCTCCATGGCCAGAGCCAGAGCTGGAGCAAGAGACACACACAGGTAGTCAGACAGCTGCAGGAGAACTCCAGCTCCCAGCATGCACTGCAGCAGCAGCTCACCTGAGGCCGTCAGCTCTAGACACTGGTCTTTACTCATTCCTGTTTTGTAGTTAGAGTCCATGAAGCCGTAGATGTAGGAGCTGCCGCTGCCGCCCACCGCCACGGGCTGCCGCACCAACATTCCACCAATAGGAATGCAGTACACCTGGGACAGGTGGGGGACAGGTAAACAAGGCTCAGGTAGAGCTGAGACTGGACTAAAACTCATTCACATTCAAATCAGTGTAAACAAAGGACTGAAAGAAAACAGACAGACAGGTGCTGTCCAGACAGACAGACAGGTGCTGTCCAGACAGACAGGTGCTGTCCAGACAGACAGGTGCTGTCCAGACAGACAGACAGGTGCTGTCCAGACAGACAGACAGACAGACAGGTGCTGTCCAGACAGACAGACAGACAGACAGGTGCTGTCCAGGTGAGGGTGTACCTGTCCTCCTTTCCTCCGGTCCCAGCCGGCCACCAGGATCCCGGCCATCAGCTCCTCTCTGTAGCGGTAGCAGCTGGCTCTGAACAGGTTGGCCGCCGTCTCCACCAGCGGGGGCTCGTCCAGTTCGATGCTGAGGCGGAGCCACAGACCAGTTTAAACCACGCCTTACTGGACACTGAGCTGTCAATCAAACACTTACCTGTGGAAGCCCAGCTGGTAGGCAACGACCTCAGCGATGGCCTGAGTGTCTGCAGCCGAGCCGGACCTGGAACACAAACAACCTGTTCACGAAGAGTTCCACATAAACAACAAGTAAACAACCCGTTTGTTTACTGAGCAGAACTGACCTGCAGCAGAAGATCTGGTTGTGGATCCGGGTCAGTTTGTCTGTCACTCTGTTGGCGATGTAAGCTCTGACAGACAGACAGACAGACAGGTGAGTTTACCTGAGAGTCATAAAAACATTTTCATCCTTGTGCTCTCCTCACCCTGTGGTGGTGCGAGAGTCTGCTCCAATCACAACACCTCCATCGTACTCCACAGCCATGATGGTGGTCTGTAACACAGGTAAACAAGTGTAAACAACACAGGTAAACAAGTGTAAACAATAACACAGGTAACGATCTTTCCACGTGCTTCTTTACTCATTAAGGCTGGGAACAGCTGCTCAACGAGTCTATTATCGGACAGCCTCCGTCAACTCTCATGGACTGAGCCTCGTTCCTCACGGTGATTTTCTCGTCTGTTTCCGGTCATGAGCTAATTATCGGTCATACAAGTTGACCCTCGTCATTTACGAAGAGAAAACTGTTTGTGTCGACTCCGTCCGAAAACTGAAACATGGACAGCAACCGTCAGCTGTCACACCGCTTCCCGACACATCCCAGAACTTTTTGTAGGATTCAGGAACAAGGCGAGTTTCAGAACATACGCCAGGACTTTCCTGCCTGGTTCGAACTCGGTTTTTAATCCAAACAGCGGGAGCTAACGTTAGCCGCCGTTAGCTCCCCGGCAGATCTGCTGTCTCATTCCGCGGCTGTTTGCAGCTAAAAACGATCCTGACAGGAACCGAACCGGGTCATGTCTACAGCTGCGGCACCACAGCTCCTAAACTCACCCCGGTGCTGACTTCCTGGCTGGTCCAGTCCGGAACCAGGTCATTTTTAGAAGAAATTTGCTGTCCGAAGATCGGCATTAATGATGCTGCCGCCATCTTGTCTCTGTTTAACAGCGGCGTTGCCGTAGAAGTGTCCGTGACAACTTCCTAGATTAATTAAATTAACATAATTATCGTGGTGTACAAGTTCACAATTAAATCAGCATAACTTAATTTACGTTTAATAATATGATTTCAATGTATTAATGTTTTGTGAAAAATAACTTATAAAACCCACACGAACATAATTTTGTTTCGGCAAATAATCAAACACCTCTGCAGTGGGGTCCTGCCAGAGACAGGAAGAGAAGGTAAACATCGCTTCGCTTTTGTTTAAAGCTTTATTTGGAAATATATGTACATATTTCTATGTATTATTACACAGACTGTAATTGGAACTGTTAACATATTAAGATAAGTAAAAATTGAAGATTTTAACTAATTTTTTTAACCGTTGCTTGTTCCTGACTGCATCCTTAAACCAGACTTCGTTTAAAAAACATTCAATTCTAAAACCACTGTGTACGATTTTAAAGAACAAACAGTATTAATGCATTTTAGACGTGAAATAGTCCACCATTTTAAACTTAAATTGCTCATCTTTAATTCGGCACACATTCAAACTCCTGCTGGTATCGATGATCTTTTAATTAATATGTAGTTTTATTCTCACTCGGCCTGTTTGTGTTTCAGATGACGATTCACAACTTGTACATATTTGATCGTAATGGAAACTGTTTGTTTTACAACGAGTGGAACCGGAAGAAGCAGGCGGGGATCTCTAAGGAGGAGGTGCTGAAACAAATGTAAACAAACAAGCAAACAAAATAAAGTGTGTGTGTGGATGTAACCTGCGTGTTTGTGTGTGCAGGAGTTTAAACTGATGTACGGGATGCTGTTCTCCATCCGCTCCTTCGTCAGCAAAATGTCTCCTCTTGACATGTATCCTTCAGACAGCTGCCATTGTTTACCTGTTTATTTGTTTGTTTACCTGTTTGTGCTCCTTAAGTCTGATTTTTCCACAGGAAGGACGGCTTCCTGTCCTTCCAGACCAGCAAATACCGTCTTCATTACTACGAGACTCCGAGTGGACTGAAGTTTGTGATGAACACCGACCTGTCAGTGAGCAACGCCAGAGAGACCCTGCAGCACATCTACAGCAATGTACGGGACAAACAAACAGTAAACACACAGTCCTGATGCATGCTCAGTAATCTATGTAGATCGATCCAACCAGGTTGAGTCAGGTCCTCTGGACCGATTCTTCTTGTTGAAACGTTTTGTCTTTTATCCAAAAGACTTCAACAGCTGTAAAATAAGGGACAATTTCACTGAACTGTACCTGTGGTAGGTGCGGCAGCTAAACATGGACGTGAGCTCTAAAGGTTGTAGTTTGAATGTAGACAGACGTGTCTCTCTGCTCAGACGTGTCTCTCTGCTCAGACGTGTCTCTCTGCTCGGATGTCTCTCTGCTCAGACGTGTCTCTCTTATCAGACGTGTCACTGCTCAGACGTGTCTCTCTGCTCAGACGTGTCTCTCTGCTCAGACGTGTCTCACTGCTCAGACGTGTCTCTGCTCAGACGTGTCTCTCTGCTCAGACGTGTCTCACTGCTCAGACGTGTCTCTCTGCTCAGACGTGTCTCTCTGCTCAGACGTGTCACTGTTCAGACGTGTCTCTCTGCTCAGACGTGTCTCACTGCTCAGACGTGTCTCACTGCTCAGACGTGTCTCTCTGCTCAGACGTGTCTCTCTGCTCAGACGTGTCACTGCTCAGACGTGTCTCTCTGCTCAGACGTGTCTCACTGCCCAGATGTGTCTCTCTGCACAGACGTGTCTCACTGCTCAGACGTGTCTCTCTGCTCAGACGTGTCTCTGCTCAGACGTGTCTCACTGCCCAGACGTGTCTCTCTGCTCAGACGTGTCTCACTGCTCAGACGTGTCTCTCTGCTCAGACGTCTCTCTCTGCACCGACGTCTCTCCGCACAGCCGTGTCTCTGCTCAGACGTGTCTCTCTGCTCAGACGTGTCTCTGCTCAGACGTGTCTCTGCTCAGACGTGTCAGACGTGCCTCTTTGCTCAGACGTGTCTCTCTGCTCAGACGTGTCAGACGTGTCTCTGCTCAGACGTGTCTCTCTGCTCAGACGGTGAGACACCCCGTCTGAGCAGAGACTGGTTGGTCAGCAGCTCAGTCTGAGACACTCCGTCACGAGGACTTTGTGAGTTCTTGTGGACTGACGGGTGAGATGTTTTCTTCCTGGTGTCCAAACAAGCTGCACCCTCGTGGATCAGACTCACAACTGAGGGGGACGTGTGAGAAAACGTCGTTCATTCTGTTTTCTCTCCTTCAGCTGTACGTGGAGCTGATCGTGAAGAACCCGGTCTGTACTACGACCCAGACATTGGACAGTGAGCTCTTCAACAGCCGACTGGACTCCTTCATCAGATCTCTGCCGTACTACAGCCCCCGAGCCGCCTGATCACACAACCTCTACTCAACACACACATACACGGGGTCAGAGGTCACCACGGCTGAAGACTCTTCATATAAACTTGTTTCTATCCTCAATCAGTTTCCTGTTTTCATCTGAAATGTTCCTTTTGTTGAATAAAATAAAATCTGACCAGTTTATTACAACTTTTTGTTAACAGTTGATGACGATGGGGAGAATTTCCAGAATAAAATGTTTTATGAGTGTTGTGAAGGCTTTAAAATGCTTTTATTTTGAAGGTAAAGCCATTCAGCACTTGGGAACTCTAAACCCAACACTGGACCTGCAGGACTGACCAGAGAAGGGTCAGCAGCTGTAATCTGCTCAGAGTCAATCTGTCAGTCAAACAGAGCAGCAGCTGCTGACACTGATCATGGTCTGATTCAGTCCTGGTCCTGGTCTGATCCAGTCCTGGTCAGCAGCTGAGGACACAGAGGGACCACAATGTCATTCTTTCAGTCACTACCCAGAGCTTGTGACCACAGGTGAAGGTAGGACCAAAAACCAACCAGTAAGCAGAGCTTTGCCTTACAGATCAGCTCCCTCACCACAATGGACCGGCACAGAGTCCACAATACTGCAGACGCTGCATCAATCTGTTAATCTCACGCTCCATTCTTCCCTCACTTGTGAACAGAACCCTGAGATGAACTCCACTTGAGGCAGAAACTCACCCTCGACCTGAAGAGAACAATCCACCCTTTTCTGACTGAGGACCATGTCCTCAGATTTGGAGGTGCTGGTTCTCATCCCAGCTTCTTCACATTCAGTTAAGAATCACTCCAGTGCGAACTGAAGACCACGGCACGATGATGCAACAGGACCACATTGATAAGTTCAATAGAAAAACATGTTCCTGTTTTAAGTTTTTTTAAGGAGGAACATTGAGCTGATGACGGATGGGGACATACAGCCTGGAGATCAGGAGGAGCTCCATCAGCTCAGAGCTGCTGCTCCTCTTCATCAAAAGGAGTCTGCTGAGGATGTTTTTGTACTCAGGGTCTCCTGAACGCCTCCCTCTGGAGGTTTTCTGGGGACTGAAGAGACGCTGGGCTAAACCAGAACTCTGGACAGACCAGATATTTGTTCTGGCCTGGGAACACCTTGGGACCCCCATGAAGAGCTGAGACATCAGTGAAGAGAGGAAGATCCATGGTTCTCTTCTGAACCCATCATCTCCATGAGATGTTTGTGACCATTCTGAGAAGTTTGTCTCTAAAACATTTCAAACACGTTGAAGTCTCCAGGAAGACGGAGCGTCCATGACCCGTGTAAGGAAACAGAACCCCGCAGACGTTTGAGAACTTTCCTATGATCAAATCCAGAAAATAATCCAAACAAGAAGCTGCACATCATTTTATTATGGAAAAGACTTTGATTTTGAAAAGGAGAAGAAGTCACTTCCTGTCTGAAGGAGAGTTTACAGTGGTCACATGACACACCAAGCACTCTCACTCACACACACACACACACATTCAGCCTGTCGACTGATCAAATCCTGAGGACTGCAGTCTGACCTCACTTCCTGTGGGCGGGGCCTTTGTGAAACAGATAGATGGGTCTCTTGTTACCTGGAAGAGATTAGAAACAGACGAGTGTTGACAAATTAGACACGGGTCAGTGCTGCATTCAGGGACAGCAGATGTCCCTGAATGCAGCACTGACCCCTGTCAGTTTAATAAAAAGTTACCTGTGTGTGTGTGTTGTGTTACCTGCGTGTGTTGCGTTACCTGGGTGTGTTGTGTT
>JARVGV010000630.1:30412306-30427530 GCA_031762435.1 Hypsolebias longignatus | reverse complement strand
GAAACAGATCAGCAGCAACATGAAACAGATCAGCAGCAACATGAAACAGATCAACAGCAACATGAAACAGATCAACAACATGAAACAGATCAGCAGCAACATGAAACAGAGCAGCAGCAACATGATGTAATATTTCACAGTGATTATTCTGGTTATCACTGTGTTCCCACACCTGCTCATCTTCTTGCATAAAACCATCACAGCTGACACACCTGGTGGGGCAGTGAGGGACTGGGGGCCTGCCCAGAGACACCATGACATGGACCTGGCTGGGAGTTGAACCACAAGTGTGTGTGTGTGTGTGTGAGATACACACACACAGTTAATTTGTAAAGTATCCACAGCACTTCTCTTTTTGTTCTGTTACAGCCTTTAATCCAGATTGTGTTAAATAATCTCTTTAATCCAGATTGTGTTAAATAATCTCTTTAATCCAGATTGCGTTAAATGATCTCTTTAATCCAGATTGCGTTAAATGATCTCTTTAATCCAGATTGTGTTAAATGATCTCTTTAATCCAGATTGCGTTAAATGATCTCTTTAATCCAGATTGCGTTAAATAATCTCTTTAATCCAGATTGCGTTAAATAATCTCTTTAATCCAGATTGCGTTAAATAATCTCTTTAATCCAGATTGTGTTAAATAATCTCTTTAATCCAGATTGTGTTAATCTCTTTCCTCTGAAATCTTCACACCAGGTGAAAAATGATTTTGAGATTTTTTGCAAATTAATTAAAAATAAAACCTACGAAACGCACGCACGTGCTCACAGCTCTGCTTGGTTGATCCACTTTTTTGAAGATGAAGCTTCAAGCTCTTGTCTTTAGACACTTTGTCCCATTCTTCTGTGCAGAACTTCTCACGCTCCATCAGGCTGGATGGAGACATCTGTGCAGCGTTTTCAGATCTCTTCAGCGATGTTCAATCAGATCCAAGTCTGGACTCCGGCTTGGCCCCTCCAGGACCTTCACAGCGTGGTCCTGAAGCCCCTCCTTTCATATCTTGGCTGTGTGCGTTGGGCCATTGTCCTGAAAATGACCCATCACCCCCCAGTCTGAGGTCCAGAGCTCTCTGGAGCAGGTTTTCATCCAGGATGTCTGTGTGTCGCTGCATTCATCTTCCCCTCTATCCTGACTGGTTTGCCAGTTCCTGCTGAAGAACATCCCACAGCATGATGCTGCCACCACCGTGCTTGACTGTAGGGGTGGTTTAGTCTGGTAATGAGCTGGTTTACTCCAAACATGACACCTGGCGTTCAATCCAAAGAGTTCATCTTTGTCTCTTCAGACCAGAGAAGTTACTCCTGGTCTGAGGTCCTTCAGGAACCTTTAGGTAAATGCCAGAGCTTTTTCTTCTTCTGGCCACTCGACCATACAGGCCTGATTGGTGGATTGCTGCAGACATGTCCTTCTAGAAGGTTCTCCTGTCTCCACAGAGGAACGCAGGAGCTCTGACAGAGTGACCATGGGATGGTCACCTCCCTGACTAAGGCACTTGTCCCCGATCGCTCAGTTTAGACACCGGCTCTACAACGAGTCAACTTTATTTATAAAGCACATGAAGAGCAGCAGCTGTTACCAAAGTGCTGAGGAAGCTCTCAGGTGCTTTCACAGCTGATAGTCCAGTAGACCCGGTTCGATCAGGACCAATATTCAGAACATTTGTTCTCATTCACACTGCAGAGTCAATCAACCTGTACCCACCACCACCACCTCGCCTGTGGTGGCGCTGCACCAAGAACTAATGAAGGAAACGACACAAAACCTCTGAAGAAGACACTTCATCCGGAAATAAAAACAAAAATGGAGCTGCGTCAAACTTGAGCGGTTTTAGGATTTCTGTTTCATCATGTTTCAACATTGGACTCGTCATGAGCAGAAGATGAGGCAGAAGACCATGGACAATGTTGTTTTCACACAAGGCGGCTGAGAAATGTATGTTTGTTTTGGTTGTCTTTACCCAGAATGCCCTGCGCTGTAGTCCACTTCCTGCTTTTGGAGTGGTCTCCGGTCCGCTTGCATTCACACTGCATTTGAAACGCGCCAGAGTTCACTTCAACCGAACTGAGACCTAGGTTTTTAGATGGACCAGAGTTCTATTGCACATTCACACCTCCCCAAACGAACCAGACCATATGTGTCAAAGTCAAGACCCAGGGGCCAAATGTGGCCTTCCTTAACATCTGGCCCCCAAGATGTTATTTTAAATGTAAAATACTTTTATTACTTTAATTATTTTCAATAATATTTGATTATGACGTCAAAGGTGCAACAGAGAACATCAAATGAGACCAATCCGCTACCGGTGTATGAATGGGTGGATGGCTGGTACTGTGAAGCGCCTTGGGGCCTCTCATAGGGGCCTGGAAAGCGCTATATAAGTAAGCTCCATTTACCAATCAAACTCATTGAGGAGCCTGCAAACAAGAAAAGATGTTTGTATGTAACTTGAGTTCATGTAGATCCTGAAACTGGCCCTTAGTTTGAAAAAGGTTTTGACTTTGGTCCCTTTTGTAAATGGTTTCACCCCCTGCTCCAGACAAACCACCTACAGTTGGATTAAAGTGGACTAGAGGGCTGGTGTGACTGCACCCTCAGAAGAGTCCTGCTGCTTCCAAACTTCTTGCATGTGGACTGATGGAGGCCTCTGTGCTCAGGAGACCTTCAGAGCAGCAGAACATTGCTTCTCCAGATTTGTTCCTAACACAATCCTTCCAGACACTTCCTTTGACTCGGCCTTCATTTGTAAACCAAAGGATGCTGAAATGCAAATATCAAGGTGGGGTGGAGGGTCCTCCTCCAGATAATTTTGAATGAAGATCATTTGCTGCATTCTGGTGTATCTTACATGTTTATAGCAGATGAACCTGAAGCTAAAGAGCTGGTGCTGAGAACAGAGGTTCACAAACGTTAACCACTCACACATTTTTAATGTTGATCACTGTCCTCAATAATGACCCAGTTTAATATTTAGCCTCTTTTCTTTGGTTCTCTTGATCTACTTTCAGGACTTGTGTAGAAATCTGAAGATGTTTTAGGTCATGTTGATGCAGAAATATAGAAAATTATAATTTAACATTTCTTTACATGAACCTCAGACCAGTGAAGTAAAGAAACAGGAACTGGTGGTGACCCAACGGGTCCCATTTGAAATTGGACTGTTTGGTTCAACACACCTCTGCTTCAACCAGGGTGAGGCCAGAGGTCAAAGTTCAAATAATTCCTCTGAAAATGTTCAGGAAGTAAAACTGAGGAAAACTCTGGAAGACCTTCAAAACATCTGGATCACTGAAGAGATAAACATTTAAACCCCCTCTTTAACCATATATTATATTTATTAGAATAATAACAGCAACAACATTATCAATAAACAGACAGAGAAGAGTACAAAAAGGTTCCTGCTGTTTACTTAAATTACAGTAAATTAAAATAAATCTTGTAGCTGCCGCTGGCGTCTCCTCCCTGACAGAACCCCATTTCCCATGAGCACCTGCTGCAGCCAGAACTACAAACGGAGCACGGCTGGTGCCAGGCTCGAGCAGGTGTCGATATGGCTTCAGATGCTTCCTGGACGTGTTTGTGTGTGTGAGTAAACAAAAACAATAAATAAATAAACACCTTGTCCTCTGAAGCATCACAGAGAGGAGGACAAAGGTCCATGTGTTGTCACAGGCGTTCCTTACAGTACAAATATCATCTTAAGCCCCGCCCCAGCAGAGGGAGGCGGGGCTTGTGGGAGCTCAAGTCTGATTTCCTGGAGAGGGCGTAGTTTTATTTCCGGTGCTTCATCTCCTTCTCATGGTGGCTCTTTCCCCCACCCTCGCCTTTGTCCAGCATCTTCACGGCCTCCAGCAGGTAGCTCTGGAAGGCGGAGAGCGCCGCGCAGATGGCCGGCGTGCCGAAGCCGTGGGTGAGGAGGCTGAAGTGGGTCAGGCTCCCCTGGATGCTGGGCTCCAGGCAGGGCGGGGGGCGACTGCCCCCCAGAGGGGTCCGGTCTTGAGACATCAGGTCCAGAAACTCCTTACAGATCTCCCTGAGAGGACCAAGGGCGAGGACACGAGGACAGACAGACAAGGTTGAGAGAGACATGCTAGTGTCCATCCATTCATTCATCCTTCATCCATCCATCATCCTTCATCCATCCATCAAACTATCAGTCGTCATCCATCCATCCATCATCCTTCATTCATCCATCAAACTATCAGTCACCATCCATCCATCATCCTTCATCCATCCATCAAACTATCAGTCATCATCCATCCATCCATCATCCTTTATCCATCCATCAAACTATCAGTCGTCATCCATCCATCCATCATCCTTCATCCATCCATCAAACTATCAGTCGTCATCCATCCATCCATCATCCTTCATCCATCCATTAAACTATCAGTCATCATCCATCCATCCATCATCCTTCATCCATCCATCAAACTATCAGTCATCATCCATCCATCATCATCCTTCATCCATCCATCAAACTATCAGTCGTCATCCATCCATCCATCATCCTTCATCCATCCATCAAACTATCAGTCATCATCCATCCATCCATTCATCCGTCATCATCCATCCATAGATGGACTCTAAATATTTTATGTTCTTCAATCTGACTTCAGGAAACAACTCAGTGCAATGACTGCTTTGCTAAAGGTTTTTAATGATGTTGAAGTTTTGAGGATCACTGTGCTGCACTTCACTTAGACCTGTCCAAAGTCTTTGAAACTGTAGATCATCACATCTTCTGCCACAAGCTCTCAGATACTGGCTTCTCATTCACACTGTTGCCTGGTTCTCAAACTATCGCTCAGGTCGGAGCAATGTGTTCAACATAACAGTACTTCATGTAGCTACCTAACGGTCACCATGGTGTGCCACATGGCTCAGTTTTAGATCCCACTCTTTTTACAACTGATATAATGAATGTAGGTTTAAACATTCCTGACACATCCTTGCATCTCTGTTCATTGCCGAGCTAATACTGTTACCAAGGTGTCCCAGCTTCTACAGTCTGCATTTGACATCATTCAGTCAGACTTGTTCCACCTCAAGCTGCTGCTAAATGCTGACAAAACCCAAGGGATGTTGTTTTCCAGCAGAAAGTCGTGCCAGCAACTCTTCCTCCTATCGCATCCATGCATGATTTTCAAATTGAGATTGTAGATTCTTACAAATACTTGGGAACTTTGGTCGATGCACATCTCTCTTTTAAACCACATGTTGAAAACTTGATAAAGAAACTGAAATTCAAACTGGGTTTCTTTTTGTGAATTAGATCCTGTGTAACTCTCAGTGTTAGGAAACACCTTGTAACTGCTAGCTTCCTACTGGCCATTGACTATGGCGACATTATTTACATGAATGTTCCTGCCAGCTGCTTGCAGATGTTGGATGCTGTCTACCACGGTGCACTAAGATTCATAACTGGATGTAAGTACCGTACCCACCACTGCACCCAGTACTCACTGGTCAGTTCCTAATTATCTACATGTAGGCTCTCACATTGGTACATCTTCATCTATAAATCCCTCCTTGGTCTGCTACCTTCTTATATGTCCTCCACACATGTCACGTCGTCTGTGCAGTTACAACGTGTGCTCTCAGGACATCATTACCTGCAGCGTTCCCTCAATGTGGACTGAACTTGGTAAAAAGACCTTTTGCTACTCAGCGCCTGCACCTGGAACACCTGGCAACAGGAACTGAAGTTGTCCTCCTTGATTTCTTTACGGGCTTTCAAACATTTGATAATGTCAACAGAAACATCAAAGCAGATATGTTCTTGTTTTTAGTATTTCACCCTGTTTTATTGTTTTATACACTACTCATATTAACTGCATTATCACTGTAGTTTATTGTTGTAGTTGTTTACTGCTATTGTTGTCATCATGTTTACTGTTGTTGTTTAATGTTGTTGTTGTTTACTGTTGTTGTTTGTACTTTATATGTTCTGTCTGGAACAGGTCTTTTTTGTAAATAAGTCCTTGTGGCTCAATGAGACTAGAAATAACAGTTTAATTTAAAAAAATCCTCCATCCATCCATACATCCTCCATCCATCCATCCATCCATTTATCCATCCATTTATCCATTCTCCATCAATTTACCCATCCATACATCCATCCTCCATCCATCTATCCATACATCCATTCATCCTCCATCCATCCATCCTCCATACATCTATCTATCCATCCATCCATCCTCATCCATCCATCCTCCATCCATCCATCCTCCATCCATCTATCCATCCATCCATCCTCCAACCATCCTCCATCCATCCATCCTCCAACCATCCTCCATTCATCCATCCTCCATTCATCCATCCATCCATCCATCAGGTTAACTGGTTAGTTGATGGAGGGTGGACTCACTTGGTGGCCAGCAGCATGCTGCGTCGGGTCGGCAGCTGCTCTGGATCGCTCTGCCTGCACAGATACTCTGCTGTCGCTCTGGCTGGAAATTCTGTCTCACAAACGTAACCAAAGTCTCGCGCCAGGTGGACGGCCTCACCTGCAGGAGGGGGAGGAGTCAAACTTTTTATCTCTAACTGTGGTGTGTGTGGACATAGCATCCAGGCTGCTGCTGTGTGTTCATCGTAGCTGAAGCAAAAACGTGTGTTTCTGTCAGGATGCAGGCAGGTGACGTTGTGTGCATGTGCACGTGCACGCTTACCCTCCACCAGGGATGTCAGCAGAGTGACGTTCGCAGCCTTGCGTCGCCCGGCGGGCAGGTTGAGACCAATCTTCTCCAGACGCTCTCTGAGACAGCGGCCACCGTTCTTTGACTTGGCCCTGAGGGAGGACAAAGAGACACTGAGCACGCTCTGTGTGTGTGTGTGTGTGCACGTGCGCTACATTTTCCCTCAGTTTCCTGTCTACAAAATTCTACTTGGTTCGTTGATTATCATGATTTTGTATTCGGTGATTGACTTGAACTGGAATATTTCTGCTTCTGTTGATTTTCTCTGTCCAGCTCTGTTAGTTTAATATTTCATGACGTCACTGCCCATGTGGGTGACGACAGTGTGACCTGGAGGAACAGCCTCTCTGATCTGAGCCCGAGTGGTGTTCTGTTGGGCTTCTGTGCTGGTCATAGTTTGTCCATCACGAGCACCATGTTTGAACATCTGGGTGTCCATGAACGCACCATGGAACATGTTCTGGACACTCGGGTGGAGAGAGGAGCTGAGCTGTCGGTTGATCACCACCTGGAAGTGAGATGATCAGATGGAGGGTGTGCTCCAGTTACAGGGCATCACTCTCCTCAGCCCCACTGGTAAAATCTATTCAGGGGTACTGGAGAACATCAGATCCTGGAGGAACAATGTGGGTTCTGTCCTGGCTGTGGAACTCTGGACCAGCTCTTTACCCTCACTAGGGTCCTCGAGGGGTCCAGTCTACATGTGTTTTGTGGACGAGTGTTTCTCAAGGTACACTGTGGGGGGTGCTCTGTGAGTATGGGATGGGGTCCATTCCAGACTATGTGACAGTTGGTTGCATTTCCAGCTTGAATCCCTTCAGGACGGGAGTTGGACTCTGCCGGTGCCGGTCTTATTTACAGAGAGGGCAGGATGGAGCGTGGCATCAACTGATGGATCGGTGCAGCTTCTGCAGTTTGGTGGACACTGTGCCGGTCTGTAGTGGTGAAGAGGGAGCTGAGCTCTCCGTTTACTGGTCCAGTTACGTTTCTACCCTCTCCTCTGGTCCTGAGCTCTGGGCAGAGACTGAAAGAACTGGATCCAGGAGGTCTAAAAAAGTTTTGTCTGCAGGGTAGCTGGACTCTTCCTTAGAGATCAGGTGAGTAGTTCAGTTCTCCAGGAACTAAAGCTGGTCTGGGAACACGTTGGAGTCCACCCAGAGGAGCTGGAAGAGGTTTCTGGTAGTAGTGGTTCTACTGCTGCTCCTCCATATCCAGGGAAGACAGCTGAGGTGGTTCAGACATCTGGTAAGGATGGATCCGGGACGCCTCCTTAGGGAGGTGCTCTGGACTTGTCCAGCTGAGAGGAGACCCCAGGAAAGACCAGGACACTCCAGAGACACTGTAGCTGCTTTGTCATTGATGAGTATGACTACTCTGATCTCGTCTTCTCGGTTCTTCTCAGGTGGAGGTGATTTTCCACGTTGACTTGTTCCTCCGCTCAGTGGGCGGAGTCGTAGCAGGTCACTGTGTTCGAGTCACTCCACCCGTTGTCCATCGTCCTATAATTGGACTTGAATTTTGTAGTTTGTCTCGGCGCTGCCATCATCTCTGAAGTCTCTTGGTAAACGAGCTCATTGTCCATCAACATCTTCAAGTGGAGGTTCTGATGGAGTTGGTAGTTCTGCTGGGCAGGTCATCCAGTGCTGGACAACAGCTGCGTCTGCTTACATGAAGATCAGCCCTGAGAGCAGCCCGCTGGAACCAGGAACAAGGTGGTCCCATAAACTGTGCTGAGTGAGGGCGGTGCCGGCAGTGGACAGGCCCTTAACTGGTGCATTGGGGGCGGAGCCAATGAGAGCTGAAACAGTGGCACAGCACCATAAAACTCTCAGCTGGTCTGGGAACACCCTGGAGTCCTCCCAGAGGAGCTGGAAGACGTTTCTGGTCCTCCCTGATTGACCTTCTGACTCGCGAGACCTGAGTCCAGAACTGGATGTTGTCAGTTTGACTGATCTGTTTTGAAGTTAAATATGAGCTAAAAGCCAAGCTCAGTCCCGCCCCCCACACTCACCTGCGCAGGACTCCTCCCAGAAGAGAAGCATTGAGGCACTCGGGGGGTGACAGGCGGCGCTGCACCTCCCCCACCGTCACCTTGTACTTGGAGGTGGAGCTGAGCAGCGACAGGCGACCTGGAACCGAGCAGAAGACCTCAGCGGGGTTGGACACGGCGCCGACACCCAGACCGTCCTTAGCGAAGGCCAGCGCCGACATGGAGGAGCCGTTGAGCTTCGACGGGACGGGAACTGAGGCGGAGCAGAGGGAGAGGCAGAAGCTCGGGGTGAACAGATGGAGGGATTATGCAGCGCGGCGACACATCTAAATCTGGAGCGCCGCTTGTTGATCGTCACGTTTGAACTTCTCCGTTTCTCACCTCCAGCAGCAACATCTCACCCTCGTGAAGCAGCCGAAGTTCAGCTGATTGATCAGAACAATTAATTAATTATCTCAGTTAAGCAGATCAGAACCATCCTGCAGAGACTGGAAGCTTTTAAAATGTTTTAAATTCAGGAAAGCTTCAGTTTTAAAGGAAATGGTCGGCCATTTTGAAATATTTTTGCTATAAACGATTTTAGCTGTTGTAGCTAAAATTTAGCTAATGGCTAGTCTGAAGAGAACCAACGTGGACCACTTCAGAAAACAACTCCAGAAACCAGAGGTTCATGTGGGCTATCAAAGATTTGACCTGTGGTTAACTTCCTGTCGTACGGCAACAGGTTCCTCCGGAGTGTGACCTGGACGTGCTACAGCTAGCTGCTGCTGCTATTCAGCTTGTAAACAACATGATGTGAAGCTAACGGTGGTGAGCTGTGCTCAGACTAGCCTTTAGCTCATCTGTGCTGTCAGAAATAAACTGAATTCTTCAAACTGAAGTGGCCAGAGAGCCATCCACAGCAGGTAAGATATTTATAATTTATAACAAACCCATTTGAAGTGGTACCGCCTCCATCCTAACATGTGTCAGGTGAGTTCATGGACCGGTTCTGTCCAACTTCTGGTTAGAACCTGATGTTCATTCAGAACCTCGGAAGGTCCAAAGACAGAAGACCTTCTGCTTTCTCTCCAGGTTCTGTTTCTCATCCATCAGGACTGAGGTGGACCTCCCAGGTCCAGAACAGTTTCTGACGTGGGTCGGACTCGTTAACTGACTTCAAACCAAATCTGAAGACATTTTCTGATGTTTCATCAAAACAAGATGAATCCAGAACTTTTTATTTGGGTCAGACGTTCTGGGTCGGTTCTCGTGGTTCTGAACCAGAGTTAAAAGAACCTGGAGACTGAATGATTTGTATCAAACATGTGAGTTTCTTCTTTGAGGTTCTGGACTGGAGGCTCAGAGTCCTGCGGTGTGAATCAGAACCTTTCAAAATAAAGTGTCTCTCTGCCTTTCAAAATAAAGCGTCTCTCTGCTTCTTCAACTTTAGAAGCGACTTTTCTGACGAGCAGAAACAATCAGACGTTCTTCGTGTTCCCCTGAGTTCAGCAGAAAATGAAACGGGTCCGAAACACGACACCAGGAGGTTCTGATGGTTTGATCCAGAAGCGATGCGGGTCAGAACCTCGACCAGATGCAGGACGGACATGTTTGTTCTGCACATGCCCATCATCTGAACTTCACCCCAGCAGGTCCTTCTGAACATTCAGCTGAAGGAAGATGTTTCTGGTGTCAGCCTCTTTAGACTCGTGACTGACCACACCCCAAAGATGGAGGCCCCGCCCCCACAGTAACACACACAGCCCCCACCCCCCATGAGCGTGAACAGTTCATTAGGAACGTGAGCCTTTGGGCTCAGAGTCAGACGACTTTCACTTCAAATGAAAAACACTATTATTTATACGTGTGTGCACGTGTGTGTGTGTGCACGTGTGTTAGAGTACAGAAACACAAAATCCCTTCAGCAGGATGAGCACAATTATAAAAATGCACACATCCAGTCCTTCTATCCCCTCTCTGTCTTACACACACACACACACACACACGTGCACACACACAAGCACGCACATCTCTTACCTTTTTTAATGACAGAGTGGTCGAGGATGCCCAGGGCCGATCCTTCCTCCATCCCCTGGAACAAACACACACACTGTGGTTGGTGTGTGCCCATGTGTGTGTGTGCACGTGTGTGTGTGCACGTGTGTGTGTCTGCACACGTGTGTGTGTGTGCAGCAGGTGCAGCTCTGACTGAACCAGCGAAACGAATCGATTCTTTGCTCTGAAAGAAAACTCTGCTGAGTTGATTTATGGATGTTTGGTTGTCACGCGGTATAGGCTGTGCGTGTGCACGTGCACGCGTGCATGCACAGCCTCAAATCTGGGTGCCTCCTCTGATATTAACTATATTTTTAAAAGCAATTTAAGAGCAGATTCAAACATGAACAAGAAGATTAAACCGTTGTGTGTGTGTGTGTGTGTGTGTGTGCGCATGCATGCGCGCGCGCGTGCGTGTGGAGCCTGCAGGAGCACAGAGCATCTGATCAACTCCAAGGCCCTGAGGCCGCAGCAGAGCTGTGACGTGCACGTCATACAACACGTTGTGAATCTGTGTTCGCTGCACACAGACTCACAACATGTTGTCACAGCGAGACATTTGATTCATGACGTGATGAAAGGGTCAATAATTTATCCAACTAAAACTTTTTGCTGTTCATATGGAACATGTCTGATAAATGTATCAAACAGTAATAAAAAAGTTTATAGGCTCAGTCATAACTAAAAACAGTTGAACCATTTCATCTGGAGCAGTTTCTTTAAGGAAGAAACGTTTCCATCCAGAGGACTTCATCAGTCTGTGGCCTGCCAACCACATCTGTCCCATAAGTAATCTTCACTACTGTGTTTCAAGAAAAAACGTCCTGTTGGAATCTCAGGAGCAGCTTGACGACGATATGTTAATTATACCTATGTATTTTATATATAATACATTATTTATATAATTTATTATATATAATATTATTTATATATATATGTATACAGTATATTAAAATATATATTATATGTGTAATACATAATATAATTACATATATATACTGTATATACATATATATATATACTGTATATATATATATATATATACAGTATATTATAATATATATTTATAATGTATATATTACTATATATATTTATTATGTATATTTATATATACATAATGTATATACACATATATTTTTATATACATAATGTACAGTATGTATATATATATATATATATATATATATATATTATCTATTTGTACAGTGTATACATAATGTATATATACTGTACACATATATACAGTATACTCATANNNNGAATGTATGATGTTATGTTTTGTTGTGTCCATGGGACTGACTTTAATTCAATTGCATTTAGACATCATGATTGACAATTTTAAATGTTTTATTTTATCACATAAAATACAAAAGAAAATTAATTTGATTTTACAAACAGATTAAACTGGACCCACAGTAACTCCTTGTATTTAATCCAGTATAATAAAATTAATTTTATCTCTAAAAGAAAACCAATATTATTTTCATTATTATCACATTGTCCACCTTCATTTATTTGCTGGGTTTAAACATCTGATCAATGGAAACATCAAAACAAATTTGTTCTTGTTTTTAGTATTTCTCTGATTTATTGTTTTATACACTTGTTTTATTTTAACTGTAGTTTATTGTTTTTATTGTCTGTAGCTCGTCTGTTCTTTGTTTGAATCAGCTCTGAATGAGTCCTCGAGGCTCAGTGACACTAAGCTGCAGAACTAAAGCTTGAATGAATTAATGTATATAAATATATATATATATATATTTACATATATATATGTATATACATGTATATTATATATGTACATATATAAATATATGTACATATACCGTACTGTATACTGTATATATATATATATATATATACTATAGATATTTTTGTGTATAATTAATTATTTAGTAAATTACTTAATTTACTAAATAATTAATTACTGTATAGGCCTATACAGTACATAGATATTTTTATGTATACTGTAGTTAATTATTTAGTAAATTATTTATTTTACTAATTGTTTCTTTAGATACAGTATTTATGTTTGTTGTTTCTATGGGGTGAATTTTTCTTTTCGAACGTTTAAAGAGAAACTTATATGGATAAAAAAAACATTTTAATAAATCCATAATAAATACAGGTAATTGAAAATATTAAAAACATTCTGTTTTGTGTTTCAACTAATTTAAAATCTTAAAATACAATAAATGTGACAGAATGTAAATAAAACATTGAAATGATCAAATCCTGCACGAGGACTCCACGGACCCACAGAACCGAACCCACCTGCAGCTCCTCCAGGCCGTGGTGGCCCAGGTGCATCCCCAGGGCCCCCTCCCCCAGGGCCGCGGCCCCCGCCCCCAGGCCGTGCAGAAGCCGCGGGACGGCCGGGTAGTCCCGCCGGGGGTCCAGGCTCAGAGCCCGGTGGGCCGGGGCCAGCAGCCCCCCCTCCTCCGAGCGCACCCTCTGCGCGTGCCACGCGGCCTGCTGGTGCTGGTGCATGGAGCCGATGGGGGGGTAGGGCTCCGACAGGTGCGCGTAGGCCGGGTCCTGGTTCTGGGAGTACGGCAGGGAGGACTGCGGGTAGGGCGGCGGGAAGTACGGAGGCTGGAAGTCCGATGCCGGCGCGTGGCAGAGCGGTGGCGCAGAGGAGAAGGAGGCCTGGTTCAGGGAGGACAGCTGGGCCAGGCGGGCCGAGCCCGGAGAAGAACCGCCGAGGCCGTCCGCGCGCTCCTGGACACAAGGAACCGGGTCAGAACCAGGTCTGAGGACCCGTTACACAGAAAAACCATCGAAACTCCAACAGATGAAACGTTCCGGGGGCGGGAAACTCTGAGAGCCGCGGGTCAAAGGTCAGCCCGCGGCCCGGTTCTGGGTCGGTCCGGTCGATGCTGTCGATGTGCGCTGAACCGAACCGGGCCACAGGAAGGGTTAGACCCGGGCCAGACCAGAAATGTTTTTTCTGAAGGTCCAGAACCAACAGCACCGAACCGAACCGGATGCAGCCAGGGGCTTCTCAGCATCAGGACCAGAACCAGCTGACCCGCAACCTCTAACGGGGACCCGGCGCCTCCGAGCTGAGGTTCTGGTCCAGTCTGGCTCCATCAGAGCTGAGGTTCTGGTCCAGTCTGGTTCCACCAGAACCCATCAGAACTTCAGGGTTATGAAATCACTTAGCTGAATTCAGGATCCGGTTCCGAACCGTGTTGGTTCCGGAACTTTTTTCTCCTCAGCTTCCAGACAAAGACGGTTCTGGTTCGGACTCACCATGGCCGAGTAGGTATGGATCAACATCTGGGCCGCTCCCGAACCGGACCGGGCGTGTTGAAGGGGACGCGCAGGTGAGTCCAGGTGTTCCGCTCAGCGCGCCATCTACAGAACCTCTGGTTCGGAAACACGCGCGCGCCTCTCACCGAGCGCCCACTTATAGGCTGCACGCGCACCCGGCGCGTGAGGGAGGGGTCTGCGGGTCTTAAAGAGGTACCGTAAAGTTTCGGTTCTGCGTTGATTCCAGTTCTGACCGAACCTCCAGCTGGACCCGTTCAGAACCGGGAACAGAACCCCCGGTTCGGGTCTGGCTTTGCCTGCGCGGCCTCGGTTCTGGTTCGGGACTTCCACAGCAGGCCGGGTCCAGGTCTGCTCCGGGTCCGGTTCAGAGGCTGGACCAGCGGTTCTTCTGACCGGTCCAAACAGACCCGGAACCACAGGGGGTGCGTCTGTAAATCTGAGAGGAACTCAAAGGTTCCGACCCAACTGAGCAGAACCGAGAGGTCCAAACAGCTCCGGGCCAAAGGTTCCGACAGAACAAAAGATTTGATTAGACAAACAGAAGAACCGGTCCAGAACTTTATTTGATCATTTGGAGCTGATTGGAACCAGAACTCAAACCTTTCATGTTTTACAAAGTTCTGTTTGGGTCAGTCAGCCCGACCAGAACCATCTGGACCCATCAGTCTGCGGGTCACACTTCAGACCGGTCCGGTTCTTGTGGTCCAGGTTCGGTTTCTGAAGTTGGAAGATTTTAACGTTTGGATTTTATTTTTTTCTCATCAAAACTTTTTCTTTCAGTCCGAAAATGGACCAAAGAACTGAATACCGACCAGAACCGGGTCAGACCCTGCTGGTTCGGGTGTGGTTCCGACTGAAGATGGAGGGAGAGGAGGACCTCATGGAGGTCCGACAGCGCCTCCCTGTGGTGACTAGAACCAGGTCCGGTCCGGACCCGTGCTCCTTCGGGTTCTGGTGGACTCAGCAGGGCTCGTGTGGGATCAACAGAACTTATTGGATCAGAACCGAAACGTTCTTGGATCAAAGTTCAAACTTTTTCTGAGTCAAACTACAAAGATTCCAAAAAAGTTGTGACACTAAACAAATTATGAATAAAAAGTGAATTCAATGATGTGGAGGTGCCAACATCTAATATTTTATTCAGAATCTTTATGATGCACCAAATGTTCTCTATAGGTGAAAGATCTGGACTGCAGGCTGGACATTTCAGTACCTGGATCTTC